>CM047877.1:20989495-21089495 GCA_026212405.1 Petrea volubilis
TGATTAAGATAGAAAATCGGTCACAAATTTGCCTCAAATATGATAGGTTTTTGTGATCGATTTTTCGGTCACAATTTCACTTAACAAGGATAGGTTTTTGTGACCGATTTTTCGGTCACAATTCTACTTAAAAAATATAGGAGTTTGTGATCGATTTTTCGGTCACAAATTCGCCTCAAATATGAAAGGTTTTTGTGACCGATTTTTCGGTCACAATTTCGCATAAGAAGATAGGATTTTGTGACCAATTTTTCGGTTACAAATTCGCCTCAAATATGATAGGTTTTTGTGTCCGATTTTTTGGTCACAAATTCGCCTCAAATATGATAGGTTTTTGTGACCGATTTTTCGGTCACAATTTTGCATAAGAAGATAGGATTTTGTGACCGATATTTCGGTCACAAACACCTATCATATTTGAGGCGAATTTGTAACCGAAAAATCGGTCACAAAATCCTATCTTCTTATGCGAAATTGTGACCGAAAAATCGGTCACAAAAACCTATCATATTTGAGGCGAATTTGTGACCGAAAAATCGGTCACAAAATCCTATCTTCTTATGCGAAATTGTGACCGATTTTTCGGTCACAAAAACCTATTATATTTGAGGCGAATTTGTGACCGAAAAATCGATCACAAAATCCTATCTTCTTATGCGAAATTGTGACCGCAAAATCGGTCACAAAAACCTATCATATTTGAGGCGAATTTGTGACCGAAAAATCGGTCACAAAAACCTATCATATTTGAGGTGAATTTGTGACCGAAAAATCGGTCACAAAATCCTATCTTCTTATGCGAAATTGTGACCGATTTTTCGGTCACAAAAACCTATCATATTTGAGGCGAATTTGTGACCGAAAAATCGATCACAAAAACCTATCATATTTGAGGCGAATTTGTGACCGATAAATCAGTCTCAAAAACCTATCATATTTGAGGCGAATTTGTGACCGAAAAATCGGTCACAAAAACCTATCATATTTGAGGCAAATTTGGGACCGAAAAAATCGGTCACAAAATCCTATCTTCTTATGCGAAATTGTAACTGATTTCTCGGTCACAAAAAGCTATCATATTTGAGGCGAATTTGTGACCGAAAAATCGGTCACAAAATCCTATCTTCTTATGGGAAATTGTGACCGAAAAATCGGTCACAAAAATCTATCATATTTGAGGCGAATTTGTGACCGAAATTTGCATTTTTGTGACTGATTTGGCAGTCACGAAAATATTTTCATTCTTTTTTAAAATCGGTCACAAAAGCGGTCACAACTCTCCATTTTTTGTGACGGAATGAGTTCGGTCACAAAATTCGATCACTAAAAACAGTTGTTTTAGTAGTGTTGATTGATAATATATAAGAGGAAATTAAAGCCCACAGGTCATCTCTCGGACCAGGCCCTAGGAGGGACTCCTCCTTGAAGCCCAACTTCAAGAGGGAATTCCTAGGGCTGACAATCATCTATCTTGAAGATCAAGTCCATGAAGAATACCATCCTGAAACCCAAGCCTAAAAAAGGAGACCCTTTTAAAGCCTAATACGGTCCTAAAGTCAAATCCAAGAAGGGAGACACTCTTAAAGTCAAATACGGTCCAAGGTCCAAACCTATGAAGGAGTTTCGGAGCCCAAGCCCATATAATCACTTTGGATGAAGATAATTAACTTCAAATCTGAATCAAAAGGCACATTATAAATAAAAAAGCTTAGCATTAACCACCACACCCCCAAAACATCTCAACCAACAACCCTAACGGCCCTAATTTTCAGGGAAGTATCATAATTTTCAGAAGGGTAAGTTAGTTACGTTTCTGGCTCTATCTAAAGTCTAAGGCCGCATAAAGTGAATGTTACGAAATTTTCAGCATTCTTAAGCAGTTTCTTTGCTCTAAATCACTCTTAATCACTTTCACTCGTATTCTCTAAGATTTTTTAGCACCATTTATACCTTATTTCGTTACTTTTCCATGATTTTTATCCCTTTTAAGCAGATTATTCGCACAATTCAGTAGAGGGCTAACCTCTTTTTCGCATATTTTTTCCCCTAGAATCAAGGATCCTTACTCAAAGTATTGAATCTTATTTTCCCGCGTTATAATTTAAAGTGCTCGGAAAAATCCCAAGCATCAATAGCGAAAACAATTATGTCTAAATTATCATTACTAATAATTAGTGACACGTATACAAATATAACAGATTAATTGTGCCTTCAATAATTATTAATAGTTTTAATTTATAAATAATCTTTTAACTAATTTTAATAGTACCGACAATTTAAATATATATGTATATTAGTTTAACGAAAAAATAATTGTACTCAACACATGTATTTATCATTAATATATTTTGTTTTTCCAGATAGTGTTGGTAATGTAATAATGTGAGCTATTAATATATGGAAATGGAAGCATTGATATTACAATCCAACCCAAAGCTTTACAATGAATATATTTGCTCACTATTCCAACTAAAAAAAAAAAATCTCAAATATTCATTAAATATTATAGTTTTTCAACTTTAATTTTGGCGTTCTAAATTTGCAGAACTTTCTGATGCGTGGGAATGCCACATTTAACATATCTCAATAAATATCTCAACCATTTGATCATCGTCGCTTACGCAATTTTTTTCACATGTGCTCACCATCATTCAATTTTCCCATTAATATTAATTAATACTATACCTCCAATGGTCACACTCACTTTACATTCTTTAGTGTGTGTGTGTGTGTGTAACATCAAGCCCTTGAATTTCGGAGTCAGCAAGATTTTCACTTGCAGGTTGCTATGGGGGGTGTATTAAATTTTGTCATCATTGTCCAAGCAAATATATATATATATATATATATATAAAAGTTTGGCGGCCTGATGATACTTAAATGTGTACACACATATATACACAGTCACGACTTTAAAATTGTTAATCATTAAAATCAAGACTTAACGATAAATGTACACAAAGTCTTCTACCGACGCAACATTTATACTGTGGGCTTTTTTTTATATACTTTTTCCTTCAAAAAATAAAAATAATAAAAATCTCCCATTAGGCATTTTTTTAGTGTACCTTTTATGTGGATTTCAAATACATAATGGGTAAATTAACTATAGTTTTAAAAAATTTAATAGGGGTCAAGGGCTCATATAAAAAGCTATTTATTAATATTTAATACAAAATATTATACATATAATGGCTTAAAAAAAATAGGTGGGGTCGCGGCCTAACCCCAAATCCCAGGCTTTGGCATCACCCTTGTGTGTGTGCGCGTACGCGTGTGCATTACAATAAAGTACGAAATTCACTAATAAAAATTTTGTGATGGAAAAATTGTATCACAAATTTAAGGAATATGTAATAGACTAGTACTGATAGAATTCAATATAAAAAAACTAAAAATATAATTAGTGACAATGCATTGAGTAACGCAATTTTTATATATTAAATTCATTATATAAACTTAATTTGTCGTGTATTGATTCGTTATTAAATGATATACATTATTTCAATGATATATATACACACATACATATAATATACACGTGAACAATTATATATATTAGTGACAAAATATTTAGATGCAATACTGATGTGATCAAGTTTTCTCCATTAGGCCACGTCACCTTCCCATCGGAGAGATAATGCCAAGTATGAAGCCGAAGGCCCTCGAATTGGTGTGCTGTCCTCGAAAGAGGTTCGAAGCCACCAAAGAGGGGCTTCCATGTTTGCCCTCGAATGGGTGTGCTGTCCTCGAAAGAGGTTCTAAGCCACCAAAAAAAAAAGGGGCTTCCCAGTGTGCCCTCGAATGGGTGTGCTGTCCTCGAAAGATGTTCTAATCCACCAAAAAAGAGCTTCCAAGTGTGTCCTCGAATGGGTGTGCTGTCCTCGAAAAAGATTCTAAGCCACCAAAAAAGGGCTTCCAAATGTGCCATCGAATGGATATGTTGTCCTCCAAAGAGGTTCTAAGTCACCAAAAATGGGTTTCTAAGTTTGCCCTCGAATTAGTGAGTTGTCCTCGAATGAGATCCTATGCTCCCAAAGGGGGGCTTCTAAGTGTGCTCTCGAATGATTGAGTTGTTCTCGAGGGAAGATGTCCCCATTCGAGGGCATATCCGCTGGATCCTTGGTGAATACTTGGCGCATATAACAGCTAAAGGGGGCCCAACTACTCTGTCAAACGCAAACAAGCCACCAAAATATGCCCTGAAAAGATAGGTGAACCCTTTAAGTTGCAGGTGTCTTCAATGCTCCTTTATAAGTGCAATCTCAAGTATTAAATGCCCAAGATATGCATTTAATGCAAAAGTCAAGCCCCATTAATGATAGTAGGGCCCCAGTCACCATTTTGGACTTCAAGATATGATAAAAAATATGTCCACTTGTACTCCTTGGGTCAAATCATATGGTCAATCCCCATCAACCCCATCAAATCAAAGACTTACTCTCATTATAAATAGGCAAAAGGCCCTCCCACATGAAGTATCTTACGTATCTTGCATTTTCTTCTAAGAAAATAGCACTTTACTATTCATCATCTTCTTCAAATACCCTACGACTGACTTGAGCGTCGGAGAGCCTAAGCCGGGGCAAAATCGGCTAATCTCACCTGCGTTCCTCCCTCTTTGACAGGTGGGCCACCAACAAGATCAATCCGGAGTTTATCATGCCCCGACACGTGGTTGAACCAAGATTCGACTGCATCAAATACCATTTTCACTATCTATATATTAAAAACGTTTATATACCGCGACAACTCTTAAATGATGAAAATTCGCACAATGATCGTTGATTATCAATATTTGTAATTTTGTATTGCCGCTGCACAAATGTCATTAATTATCAAATAAGTAAGAGAGAGTTGTTGTTGGTATTGTATTTGTAAATCCATAAGTGATAATATTTTATCACTGAGTTTAGTTTTTCTTGTAGTATAGTATGTAGGAGATCAAGAGCCTATCCGGATGGACTTTTTTAACAGAGAAAAGTACTTATTTTTTGAAAAAGCACTTCAAAAAAAAAATGTGTTTGATGGATTTTTAGATCAATTTTTTATTTAAAACTTACTCAAAATAGTTTCAAATAAAAACACATTTCAAACTAAGTTTAATTATTATATTCAAATGCAAAATTATTTAGTTGTAAAAAAAATTATATAGTAAAATATATCGCTTGAAAAGTGTATATATATATTTTCAAACTCATTCAAACAGGTTCTAAGTTAGGTGAAAATGATATATCCAGTTGAAATTTAATTATAGATAGCCTAAAGAACGATAACTACGAAGTCGAACTTGAATAACTTACTAAATTTTAATGAACTTGTTTGTGTTTAGACTAGAAAATTAATGATGGTTGTGCTGACTCGAGTTCCCTCTTAATCACAAATTTTTTTATGTTGTACTAACACATGCATTCATGATCGTTTATGCAAATAATGGAAATTGATTGAAAATAATCAATTAGTCTTGTGGAACGTAATTTTTCTGATTTTTAAATATACAAGTGCCTAAGATTTTTGTTTATTTTCAAGAAACAAGTTCAAGGTCTTCGGTCTAATGAACATGTATCACGCATGTTAGGGCGTTGAAACCATTGTTAGGATTTTGAATTATAACAATATGCGTAATGGTATGTGTGTATATTATTAAAAAATTAATAGACTATCTGCATTGTCTTGAGGTTTAGGAAATATTTATATCATGCTAGGAATATGTATAAATATTCTAAATTTGAATTTTGTCAATCAATTTGGGTAAGGTTGAAATCGTAAAATCTATAAATACCAATTTAGTTTACGTACAAGAATTTTTTATTAGGTAGATTTGTTACCTAACTATACATGTATTTTAAATAATTTACTTTAGTATTTAAATAAAAACATTTAATAGTTAGTATCATGATTTGTTATACTTTATGATCATTTTCCTTGAAAAATGTAAAGTTTACAGATACTTCAAAGATGCTTGCACAGTAATCTTATCCAAGACTTACATCAGCTGGCTATGGAACTTTGCATGTTGCCTCAATGCACAATTTTTGACATTTCAAGCCACATTACACAATTTTATCAAGATGATGATGATGATGATATATATATATATATATATTAGAAAAAAGAGTCAAATTACAGAAAAAAGTTGGGCCCTGATAATTTGCTGTTGTTTTGTGGCCACTGGCTTTAGTATAATAATTAAAAGAAACAAAAGGCACTGACAAAATAGTGGCACCAGTACATGAAAGCCATGCATAAAGAATTAATTTGACCATTCAAAATAAATGTCATTAATGCATGTTCCTACTTTACAAAAATACAATAATATCGATTCAGTGAGATATATACATTTTGATTGAAATACTCGCCTTATATTCTCTGAAAATATTAAACTGAATGTTTCAAAATACTATGCATTTGTTTTTATATCCTTACAACAATAGCATTATATTCTCTGAAAATTGAAATTAATATGTGTGTATATAATGAATTTATAATATATATATATATATATACATAGCGTGTGTGTGTGTGTGTGTGAATGCCCGATAAGACTACATTAACAACTGCGACTTATATTAATTCAGCTTTGTTATGAAGCTAAACCCGAGAAAGCTTAGTACATAATTAATTAATTAATCAAAAGCAAGTTGCAAATAATATATGTTCATCTCCTTTACATGATTACACTTACCTTCCCTAATATTTACTCTAATTACAAAATACACCCCAATATTTTGAAAATTACAATTATCCACCTAAATTTACATTTCATCCAATAAATTACACCTATCGTTAGTTGACTAACAGTTTTCGTTAGTCAAATAATTTTAATTTTCGAAATTAACCTTCTGGAGGCAGAAATTGGATTTTCTTCCTAGTTGGAATGACTACTTTGTCCTCAGTGCCTTTTTTGTAATTTTACTATTAATTCTATAGGGTGTGCATGGTAATATATAAAAAGATCAGGGTGCTAATTGTAATAATACTATTAGTATGTGAAACTAGCTGTTTTATAACCATTGGAGGATGTTATATATATATATATTTAACATGCATAGGTAGTTCTTTTATGTTTGCTCGTGATGGCAAGTTCAAATAGCTATCATATTAGTCGATCTATGGTGTTACAATACAAGAAAGAGAGGTGTGTTCGTCTTGAATGCAGCTTGAATACTACGATTTTGGTTGCGGATACCGATCGTAATCGAGGGAGGTTGTTTTATTCGTGTCCTTCTCATGTTTTCTCCCACTGGTGTGAGCCTATTGAAGATGATGTTTTGAGGCACGTTGTGCATGATAGTAATAAATCTAGTAGTTCGAATGTTGTTTTGAACAACGAAGTTGGTAGTAATAGCTTCTTCTATAAATTATTAGTTCTAAACATCGAGCTATTAGCTTTTTTTCTTATTGTCCACATTGTAAAAGTTTTCTTTTCGATGTATTGGTGTGATAATAATGGAATATAAGTTAAGTTAAAAAAAAAAACAATCACGTGCAAAACAACAACATAAACTGAAATACTTGCCCATCACCATTGTGTGTACCCAATCACATTCATCACTTGTCCAAAAGTCATTGTTTTTTCCCCTATTACATCCATCACCTGTCCAAAAATAACTAAGTTGGTTCCTAAATACATCCATCACATTATACACAAAAATAGCCAAGTTTTTCACCGAACATTTACATCAATTTCCATAAACAATTCTATCTAAAAAATCACTAAGATCACTAGCCATTACGTACAAAAACAATAACATCACTGTCCAAAAAGCAATAACATCAGTGTATCAACTTTGTGTAGTCCGTGGAGGGGTTGAACTTGTAGGCCGATTGCGCAGTTTCTTGCTTCGTATTTCCTTAAATTGGGTATATGACGTTACGATGATAGGAAGCGAAGCTATCCCTTTCTTGCATTTATCAAGACCAAGAATTTTATCCTTTGCTACCCAAGATGCTCTATGAGCACTCCTTCTATGTTCTCCCCATACTTTCGCTTAAGAGTATTGTTATCACTTTGGCTCTTTGAGACTACTGTGTAAAAGTACAACAAAGTATTAGACAACTGTGTACAAATTTGTCCAAGTAATATGGCACAATTGTTTAACAATTATACCTGGAAGCTTGGTAGGGCCTTGTAAAGATTGGGTTGGCACACCTTCGGAAGTACTTGTTCTTATTTCAACTATTGTATCTTTCATCATCATTGTACTTGTTTTCATTTCTTTCATTAATCCTGTCCATGCATGCATTAGGACAGATTGTACTAAAGAGGTTGATACTAATTAGATTGCTTCAAAACTTTTTAAAATTTTGAAGGGTAATCTAGGTATGAATGTGGAGAGTATTAAAGATGAAATGAAAAAAAATATGGTATCAAACCATTATACATGCATATTTACAAGGCTAGGAAAAAAGTATTAGAAGAAATTGAGGGAAGTCATGATTAGTCTTATGGGAATATGCCTAAGTATGCTAAGATGGTCATAGCTTGCAATGAAGGAAATGTAGCTACATTGCAATGTGATTATAAGAGTATTTTTGTTGTGCTAACTTTTAAAGGATTTTTTTCTTGGTTTATCAGCAATAAGGGATAGGTTTTAGGAGGTTGTGCCTCATTTATAGGTTTGGATGGGTGTGATTTGAAAGGTCGTTGTGGGAGGGTCCTTCTTGCTACAATTTCTTTAGATACAAACAATGGACGGTCTCTATTAGCATATGCAGTAGCAGAAAAGTGAATGCAAAGAATCTTGTTCTTGGTTTTTTGCAGAATTTATCTGTAATGCTTGGTGGTTTCACACTTGATGTAACTTGGACTTTCATGAGTGGCAAACAAAAGGCATGTATTTTATTTGTGATTTCTTATTTTCATTTCATTCATTCATTAGTTATTTATTAGCTTACTAACTTTGCATTTCTGTTATGCAGGATCTAGTTGACACCATTGGTGAATTTGTACCACATGCAACACATAGGAAATGTGCAAGGTATATCTATGCCAACTTCAGACAACTTTAGATTGCAGTTTTCAGGTGCAGTCCTTAAAAGTTATTTCTGGATAGCATCTAGGTCCTACAATCCAAGAGGCTTTTAACTTTGCAATAAAGAAGATTAAGAAAATAAAAAAAGAAAGCTTACAACTGGCTAATGCAAATACCTATTGAGATGTGGTCAAGACAGGCTTTTGATTGCTCCATAAAGAATGACCATGTCATTGACAATCTTTCAGAGTCATTCAACAATTGGGTTGGTGAACTTGGGTCCAAACCAATCTTTACTCTGGTGGATGGACTTAGAGCCAAGTTCATGAGTAGGTTGTATAAGAAGAGGGCTAAAGGGAGGAAGTGGAGTAATAATGTTATGTCCAAAGTGGTGAAAAAATTGAGTGACATTTGGAAGGATGCAATGAAAGGCAAAATGTTGGTTGCTAGTAATGACAAGTATGAGCTTGAAGATGGCAATATCTATTATTTGGTGGACATGGAGAAGAGGACTTGCCAATGCAGAGTGTGAGAAGTAAAAGCATACCTTGTAGACATGCAGTGGTGTGCATCACCTACAAGAAGGATAAGGTGCAAAAATATATTGATTCCTTCTTCTCAAGAGCAAGTTATATGAGACTATACCAATCCATGATCCAACCAGTCCCTGATCCTACATTTTGGCCAGATGACTCCCCAAGTAAATTGGACCCACATTTGAAAAGGAAGAAACCTAGAAGGCCACAAAGAACAGAGGAAGAGAAACAGTAAATGAACCTTCTTTTAAAATATCAAACATAGTCAAGTGCAAGAATTGTCAAGGACTAGACAGTCTAGGCCATAATGTCAGAATTTGCAAAAACCCTCAGGTTATATTTCCATTACTTTTTACCCATAGCTTAGTTTATTCCTACAAAAATCATACACTCATTACTTGTATTTGCTTCAAATTAGGTGATTGGTGCTGCAACATGTGGAAAGTGGGCATACCAAGTCTAATAAGAAGACAATGGAAGCAAGCACTCCCAAAAGTTCAATCTTTAAGTTAACTATTTAATTAACTTGCTTTAGTTTTTGTACATTCATTAATATTCTCAAGATAAGGCCAAACACCAATAATGATAAAGGATACAATGTGGTAGCTATAATAAGAACAAGTACTTCTGAAGGTGTACCAACCCAATCTTTACAAGCCCCTACCAAGCCTCCACGTATAATTAATGAATAAATGAAATGAAAATTAAGAAATCACAGATAAAATGCATACCTTTTGTCTGTCACTCATGAAAGTCCATAGTACATCAGCTGTGAAACCACCAAGCATTATAGACAAATTCTCAAAAAACCAAGCAAATGCTAATGAAAACAATCTATTATTTGCATATAAAGAAATTGCAGCAAGCAGGGCCCTCCCATAAAAGCCTTTTAGATGGCACCTATCCAAACCTATAAATAGGGCAAAACTCCTTAAAACCCCATCCCTTAATACAGACAAACCAAGAAAAATTCTTTTAAAAGTTGGCACAATAGAAATGCTCTCATAATCACATTGCAATATAGCTACACTTCTTTCATTGCAAGCCATGACCATCTTAGCATACTTAGGCATATTCCCATAAGACTCACTATAACTTCCTTCAATTTCTTCTAATGCCTTCTTTCTAGCCCTGTAAATCTGCATGTATGTGGTTTGACACCAAATTTTTTTCATTTCATCTTTAATACCCTCCACATTCATACCTGGATTACCCCTTCAAAATTTTAATAAATTTTGAAGTAATCCAATTAGTATTAGCCTCTTTAGTACAATCTGTCCTAACGCATGTATGGACATGATTAATGGTTTTAATCTCAAAAGTAACACCATTTGCATTAACTGATGCACGCACCCTCCATGGACAATCTTCTCCCTCACATTCAACAGTGCCTCTTGTTTTTTCATTCTTTCTTCTAATCACATTAAACCTTTGTTGAATGTTATAGTTCCTCAAAACATTTCTAAACTTATAAACATCATCAAATGTTTGGGATTTTTTAAGTTTTACTTCACCATCAGATTTATCATGGTAAGGGGCACTTTTAAAATCCCTATTCATAGCACCCTTGAAGGGATCATTGTCAAAATCATTATCTGAATCATTATGTGTTTCACAATGATCATCAGACTCACAATCAGACAAACCAGCATCATTATTTTCATTAGACAACTGGACACTATTATTATCACCTGATTAGGTGCTCGATAAAAAAAAAGCATTTAATTATGGTTTAGCATGGCTTATTGAGACGTTGTTTATGAAGTGTTACGATTAATGCATAAATAAGACACTTTTTAAAAATATTCCATCATATGTGTCAAACTATTTTTTTTTTTTAAATTTCAAAATTTCTTTGCTTTAGATCATAGCATGTTATCTTTGAAATATGTATCTTTTTATTGACCATGAGTAGGAGTGTAAATGAGTCGAATTTGAGTTGAACTTTTAAAAATTTTTAGGTTTAAGTTCAAGCTTCATTAAAAAAATTTAGGCTCAAGCTCAAGCGCATCACCAAAATTTTGAACTCAAACTCGATTGATTTACAATCCAACCCATTCGACCTAGAGCTTAAAATCGAGCGCATTTCTAATAAAACTTGTCATAAATCTTAGAATAAGATGACTTTTGATATATGATATTTATATATTAAAAACTTGAATTAGTATAATAAATATTTTGGACATTTATGTTAATACTATATATAGTTGTGATACTTAAATTAGTATAACTTATATTATTTCTAATATATTTTAAAGTAGAAAAAATAAAAATTAATGCTCATCAACCGGTTCGTGAGTCCTTGAACATTTATCTTTAGGCTCAAGCTTGGCTTGCAAAGAAGCTCAAACTTGATGAGGTCAAGCTCGAACTCAAAAAAATCAAATTTAAGTCAAATCTAACTTGGGTTAGTTTATTGAATTTTTGAGCCAATTCGATTCGTCTTGCACCCCTAACCATGAGTTCCACCAAATAAGTGAAATAAATAGAAAAATATGCCCATCTTATAGAATAATTAATAAATATTTTTAACTTTATTTTTAAAAAAATTAAGCACAATAACAACAAATGAGGAGCAGGAAATAATAACTTGAACAAGTCGACATAACTTTAGGACCTGGTCTGGTAAATGTTCGGTGGACAACCAAATGTCATCGCCACGCGCGCACGTAAACGGTGAACTCTCAACCCCACTGCCCAAATTATATTTTTTTCTAAAATTTTTAAACATTTATATTCGAATATTAGCAACACCATAGGAGAATTCACATAGAAAGGTGGGGGAAAATAAAAATAAAATAAAATAATAGTTATGGAAGATGGGGACCCATGAGAACCAATGAGAAGAGCACACGTGTACCACCAACTAGAACTACCTGAAACCATACCCAACCACAACCCAAAAAATAAAAATCCAAAACTAGTGGAGCCCCCCATTTTTACACTTTGAGTTTTGGAGCTAAGCAATCCATACAAATCAGCACTTGCCAAATTACACACACACACTGACACACACGCACACGCACAAGAGACACAGAGAGAGAGAGAGAGAGAGTACATACATCGCCCTCTTTTTCTTGGTTTCAATTTTCATGGTTATATTAATGAAAAACAACTGTTTTAGATGTGAGTGGCATTGATTTGGCATGGATTAATTTATACAAGTATCATCAACGAGGTTTTATTTTAATAGTAAAGTGTAAATTCTAAAGAGACCAAGTGTTCGAATTTTCTGATTACCACAAATGTGAATATTTTATCTGTTTTTATATATAGTTGTTTGATGTTCAATTGATTATGATAAAGTTGAATTGATTTATACACCATTTGTATGTCATAAACTTGATATATTGTGTAATGATTGAACTGCAATCCATCGTTACACTTATATCTATATTATAGAAGTATGCTAAATTTTTCATGCCTCCCAAATCAATTGCTATTCATTTGAGTTCATAAGTGTCGGAAATGTATACAAACAACACTACATGTAATCTATGAACTATTATCTAGAGTGTAACGGGGATGGAATTATAAATTTTAATTTTAAGAGAGTAAAATTAATTTTTTTTTATGAAAAATAAAAAGCAATACTAAATATCCTAATTAAAAACTGTTTGTATAAAAAATGAAGTTTACTCGAGAGTTAAAAAGAAGAAAAAATGAAATTTTCTCTTTGAAAAAATCAACCTTGTTTTTAACAAGACCATTCACCAATATCAAACAACTTTAAATTTTATTTAAAATGTTTAAACATTGTTCTACAATCATTTCTTCATTCATTAATATTCAACATACACAATGTCATAAACTCCAATCCCACAGCCGGTGTATTGCACCATCCAATCAAGCACAATACAATCAAATATACGAAAAAACAACAAAGAAAAATCATTTTGAGGAATCAAATAACACGCGGCGTTTATTAATTGGTGATCATCTGGGTGGGTCATCGTTCATTCACCCGCTTCCCTCGCCTAAAACGCTAATACAAACACCACTAACACAACGATTAAGTAAACACGTTTTTAATCAAACTAAATTACGCTTTTTATCCGAATGTGGAATCAACGCCAAGCAGATGCGACGGTGAGAGTCCGTCCCATCCAACCGAAGCAGATGCCCCCCGATTCCTCGTTCACGGTGAATCCCGGGTTGCCACGTGTCCCCGAGTTCAGCTTCACCCGGAGCGACTCAGCCATGGTTTGACTCATTGGCACGAGCTGGAACCCGGCCATGCCCATTCGGGCCCGCCACTTGCCGAACACCTCGCATCTCTCCACACGTTCCCTCCCCTCGCACGCAACAGAGTTGCCCATCTTCCGACCCAGCGCCTCCTCAATCCTGACTCGGTCCGGGTTCTCCCTCGACACCGTCGCCTCCAGCGAGTCAAACAGGGCGCCATAATGGTCGCACGTCTCCCGCACGCGCACGGCTAGAGTCGCCGTGTTGGCGTTCATGTCTTGCTCCACCACCGTCATCACGGCCGGGGAGAGCCCCTTCACGCGGCGAAGCAGATCGTCTCGGAGATTCTCCGTCGTCACGCTTTCGTCCGGCAGCTTGTGCAATTTGAACGCGAAGTTCACGGCCAGGGCCTCATCGGGCTCGACTCCCAATTTATCCCTGCTTAAACTGCTGAAATTCAAGTTCTGGACTGAGAAATTTAAACAAATACCAATTTTGTTAGCCAATGCCTGAAGACGTTCTCCGACGATTTTAAGCTTCTCTTCCCCGCCGGAGATGAAATCGATGAAAGTTGTGATCTTTAATGCGGCGTCGCTCTTGCAGCCGGCCTTCTTCGCCGCAAGCTCGTGGAGCAAATGCACGTACTGTCCCCCGTGACTAATGTCAAAATCCAGGACATGAATTTTGTGAAACCCCAGCTCCGAGGTCGCCTGAAGGATGGCCAGATTGGCGGCCATGAAACCCAGCTTGAAACACGGCGACACATCGTACAACATTTGCGTCGCCACCGTGTGTTCCTTACCGTAAAGAACCTCCTGCGCCGGCGAAGGATGCTCTGTTTGGCTCACGCGCGACTTCAGAGCTGAAACCATGTAAGCCGTGAGCCTCTGCTCAGAACTTCCCCTCGCGTTGGCCACCTGCTGGAGGCGCGTGAGGATTTCGGCGGCGCCATCCAATTTCCTTTCGGAGATTGCGACGGCGGCGTCTATCAACAATTGCTTACTGTAGGGAATTGGAGGAGAAGCCGAAGTAGAGGAACACGACGACGAAGAAGAAGTCGGGGATGGGGAAACCGGTTTCCGGGTCGGGTCAATCAGATTCTGGATTGTCTCGGACCATTCTTTGTTTGTAACAACAGAAACAGCTTCTCCTTCATCTTCATCTCCTAACAGCACCTTTTCCAGCTCCTGTAACCGATGGTCCATCATCTCCTTCTCCGACTCCTGACCCGAGACCTCCGAGCCCATACCCGAGACATTCACACCCGAATTCGGTGAGGAAACACTAGCGGACACATTGTTGACGTTCCTGCTTGAAACGGTCAAAGGCTGTTGTAACCGATGTTGCTGAAGAATAGAAAGCCCATACCGCGAGTTTAAAGGAGAGACCTCCGGCGAAATTGACGTAACCGGAGACAAATCCACGGGAGAGAGGGGGGATATGGGAGATGCATGCTGGTAATTTGGCCTGGGCTTCACGTTCCGGAGATAAAACCCTAGCCCCTGTTGATTCTGCTGCTGCTGAAACTCCGCCAGTGATCGCTTCCCGATGAAATCGGGTCGCCGGATCTGGGCAGCCGGGTCGGGAAAGATCCCGGAGAGCGGTGACCGGAAAGAAAATTGGTGCTGTGGGTTGAGATTGGGATTGTAAGTGGTGTTCATGTTGGCCGATCTCCCGCCGGCGGCGAAGAAGTCCGGCGCTCCGCCGGAGAATCCTGAGGACATTTCCTTTCCGGCGAAGAATAGGGGTTATATTTTTTTTTTTGGGTTATAGAAGAGGGCTTATATATTTGTTCTTGATTGATAAGTTTGGAGAAAGGGTTTTTGGATTAAGCTATTGGATTGATTCTTCTTCTTATTGTTGTCATTATAAGAGTGGTTTCGAGTTTTGGGGAGAGAGAGAGAGAGAGAGAGAGAGAGAGTTTACAGAGAGAAATAGGAAAATATGAGGTTTCCAACTGGCCGTGAATGATCTTTTTGGTTCCTTTATTTCTAAATTTGAAAATTTGTTGCTTTTACGACATCGCTCTACGTGTGTCTCACTTTGCAGCCGTTGGATGTGGCGACTGTTTTGGATCTTTGAGGAATTTGAGGGGACAACGGACGGTGGGGATTTCCGGGGGCAAAACCGCCAGAGTTGTGTAAAAAGCACGCGCGCAGCCGTCACGTGACTGGTACCCGCGGGTTAAAAGAGATTGTGCCACTGTGGTGTTCAAAACGGAAATAAGGCCGATCCACTTTGGCACTTTGCATTTAATTTGTAATTGATATTCAAATTAATTTATTAGTTATAGTACAATTAATTACTTCATTTGGTTTTTTTTTTTTGATGGTTCAATTATTATTATTATTATTATTATTATTATTATTTGATAAATTTTTTTGATGGTTCAATTAATTACTTCATTTGGATTTTGGAAGAAGGAAAGAAAAGAAATTTGTCATGATGACAACTTACTTTCACATTTACTGAGTCCGGCCAAATCAAATTTGAATTAAAATTTGTTGTATTTTGAATGAAAAAAAATAGTAAATTAAGTTAGAAATAATTGAGTAAAAATATAATGGTATAACAAAAAGAAAATGCCAACATAGTTGCATACCTTGTAATATTTTTGTTACTGGCTTATCGTACACATGATGCATATACAAAAGTAAAATATAATCTAATCAAATAATTAAAGTTTAATTATATAAAATTATGTTTCTATTAAATTATATATATATTAACTATTTTTACTTTTATACTATCTTTGTTATTATTTCTAATATGTTTGTTAAATCCATGAGCCAAAAACATAAATTTAAAATAATATTAAATTTTTTATTAAAAATAAATAAAAATAGAAAATAGAAAAAAAATTGAAAAGATGATTGTGAGAGAAGAGAGAGGAAAGAGATAATAAAAAAAAATAGATAATGAAGATAGGAGAAAAAAACATGAGAGATGAGAGAGAATAAAAACTAAATGATATTTCGGGAATATTACAATTAAACATACAAAAAGAAAGGTGAAAATCCCTCACACTTAATATAATAGTATAGATAGTACTCTATTGTTTCATAATATTAGTCGTGTTAGCTTTTCCATACAAACCAATTAATCTAATAAATAACTTTCTTTTTAACTAAATTTAAAATAAATTAACAAAATTATCCTTCCTATAAATCATCAAATTCCATTAAAAAAACCATTAGTAATTGAAAATTCCAAGCCCAATGTCTCACTCTCAATGACTCCTCCCTCTCTCCCTCCCCCGGGTTCACTTTATCTTTATTTATTTATTTATTTATTTTTATTTTGGTTCTTTCTTCAATCCCTTCATTAATTCTTATTCCTTCCATCAACATTATAAACTTTGCATTACTTAATATTCATGCAATTGAAAATTTGATTAAAAATACTTGAATTGATAACTCAACATTATGAACTTTGTATAACTTAATATTTTTAATGGATATTAACTCTTCGACTTTTTTATCAATGGAATTTTCTATGAATAATATCTCTCCCCTCACTTGTTGGCATTTTATATACATCTTTCACACTTTTAGGCAATATAAACATTTCTACAAAAATGTGTTTGATTTTTTTTATATAATTAAAAAATGTATTTGATTTTAGTTTAGTCTTGGTAAATGAAAAAAATAATGAGGGAATATTAAATTGTTGACCATAGGAGGAATAATCAATGGGGCGGGATAGAATTTGGGAATTTGCATTAGAATAATGAATGAGGGTAAACTTGTAAAAAAAACATAATGCTCTCTTGAACTTAAGGGTGGGCATCGAGTCGGGTAATTGCGGGTTCAAATTTTGCGGGTCGGGTACCTGATATGTTGGGTAGTTTTAATTGCTACATGTATCCGATTCGAACTATATGACTACCTAATTAATCGGGCACTCGATCGAGTTCAGGTTTTACCTGACCGGATTCGGATTTTGTTCAAAATAAATTTTGTTATTTGTATCAAGTTGGCAATGAAAATCTAATTCTTTAACAAAATAACATTTTCACCACAAGTCCATAAATGAAATTCACACTCTAATGTTAAAAAATAAAAGTAAAAGGCTTGCAATTATTAATTATAAAATATTATTATAATTTCATTAAACTATTTGATTCTAATATCATTAGGACTTTAATTATACAAAAAAAAAAAGAACACCCGATTCGAATACCTACCCCTGTACGTACAAATCTTTGATTTAAAAAGGTAAAACTTATTTCTTGGCAGGAGTAGGAGTCTAAAAAGTAAAAACTCATATGGAGGTAGAAGTAGGATTTTAAAAACTAAAAAACTCATCTCTTGAAAAGTAAGATTGTAGGAGTAGGATTCTATACAAATATGAATTCTATATATTTTTTTATTTCCTTTTCTTTTTGAATTTTTTGATCGAGCACCCAATCGGGTTCTTCGGATGAAAAATAAAACCTGAAGTTCGACCTGCATTTAAACTAGTTGAATTTGAGATAACCCGAAGCCGATTTTAAACCCAAATTACCCAAACCCGATCGGATTGAATCGGTACCCAATTTGCCCAATCCGAATGCCCACCCGTACTTGAACTCTTCGAAGTGACAAATATTATGGAACAATAAAAACTCTCTAAAACGACTAATACTATGACATAGAGGAAGTATATGTTATCAGCTATCAAAATATGGGAAAACTCGCAGTGACCACCTTTGAGTTTATGCCTAATTACAAAAAATCCATAAAACATTAATAATTATCAATACACCTGTATTTCCACACCATTATTAAAAAGCACCGTATCGTTTGTAGACGTCAAATTTTTAGATGTTTTTCATTAAATTTATTTAAAGTTTGTTAAAAATAACATTCAATCAATCTTTTTTATTTGTTTAACTAGCAAAAATACCCTTCTAATTGAAATTTTCTGGACAATTTCATAATTTGCACCTTAGAAGGTCCAAATATTACATTTATATTCAACTTAAGTGAGTTCACATTCAAAGCGGGGCAATTAAATTTTGTTGAACAATTGATTGAACTCAATAATTTTAAAGACATGCCAACTTACATTTAAAACGTACTTTGAATATTGGTTCACACAATTCATAATGGTTTAACCAATTAAAAAAGGTATCGTATAAAATTTTTCAAAATCGAGTATAAACTAGACTCAAAACGCATTTAACTTTCACCTAACACGTATAGTTGCAAAGCACCAAAATTTTACAAATCAAGCAATTAATTACAGAATTAAAACAGGCAAAGTCACCTATTCTTGAAAATAATTCGGATTAAATATTAAAGTTTGGTTAAATTTGTCAAATAAAAAAATAAAAGAAGTGAATTTTCCACTTTCTCACAAGCCTAACGACCACTTGTGTCCTTAATGGAGTTTCCATCAACCTGAAAGTGTGATTCTTAATTGGGAATCTTGATATTCTTTTCTTGCTCTACAAGGATCTTGAATTTTAATTTCAAATATTTTTTTAAAAAAAGAATAGCGAATAATTTTATTTGACAATTTTAAATTTCGAAATGTTTTGTAGAGTTAATTTGGTTATTTCACACAAATATTTACCACGATAGTTATTATTTAAACCTCACTAATTTTATAAGTGGCGTGCTTAGCACAATTGAGCTGCATGCACTTAACTACTTAAAATATAAAATCATGAACATTTACTAGAGTTTCATATGACAATAGTTTCAAATTTGATATATCTATTAAATAAAAAACAATTTAAAATATTTAAAATTATATGATTGAAGATATAATAAAGAATAATAAGTAAGGTAGAAAAAAGATGATACAATGTGGGTTAAAAATGTTCTCGTATGCTGTTGATAAGGACAAGTTCAATTGATAAAACTAGGGGTGGGCATTCGGGTCGGGTTACCGGATACCCGACCTGACCCGATTGATGTAATTTAATTAAATTTACTTAAATTCATAGAGTACATACATATATATATATATATATATATATATATATGTACTATGTTGAATGATAAAAATATTTTATTTTGATTTTGTTTAAATAATTGAGATATTCAATAACACTATGTTATTTTATCTAATCGTGAATATTATATCCACTTATGTGTAGCTAAAGTATTTAATTGTCTAATTAAGATAAAATGCTAGCAATTAAATGTAGATGTGTTATTTGGTCGGTGCTGTTTGATTTTTTTTCTGAATACAATATCCAATTAATATTTCTAAAATTGTTTTGCAATATGCCATGCATTTGTTATTTCATTTAAATTAATAGTAGCAAATTGGTACTACTTATTTTTCTTCAATTGTTTCTAAATTAAAAAATATATTAATATTTCAAATACCTATATAAAAACTATCATTCTATTTCTACATATTTGAGAGCCCACAAGAACTGTAAACCTAGATTTAATTTATTATATATATTAATTGTGAAAAAAAATATTTTATCAGAATGAAAATATTCAAAAAAAAAAAAAGAAGGAAGAAAAAAAAGCGGAACCCGAAATTACCTGCATGTTCGAGTACCTAAAAACCCTATCCGCGCCCACCCCTAGATAAAACTAACGCCCCAAGACTATAATATATGAGGGTTCAATTCCCTACTGAATTATGTTAGTACTCATTCTACTTTTATATTCATTTATTTTGTAGCTATTTATTGATTTTTCGAAAATGATAATAGTTGTTGATATTGATTGATAGGGATAAAAATACTTAATCACCAAAACTATGGTGATTTTTACATGTTAATATAAGAATTTTTACGAGTTGTATTTTACTATCCGAAATTTATATTTTTCATTCTTAAACCCCAGTCGTCATTTTTTGGTAATAAAAGGATATTATCGTACAAACTTTTAGGAATTACACTTTACTTTATAAATTTTATATTTTTTATACTTAACCATCTACAATTATTTTTCGACAATAAAACAACATAGCTTGGAGATTAATTAAGTGCTTTTATCCGTAATTGATATTTGATGTCGTTGGCAATGATTAATATTCATAAAAATATAATTTTTTTGATAATTTAATATAGATAACATGGTTAATTCACACGAATCTACACGCTTTTACGGGTTGTGGACGGCGATCAAACTCCTCAAAGTCGCTGCATGTCACCGGAACCGCCGTTTCCCGGTGGACTCCGTGTTGTTGTGGCAAACACGTGTTGGTAGTACTGTTGAGTTTTACTGTTAAAAAAGGCTCGGTTGGCAGTGTTCTGGTCAGAAAAATCAATATTTCCAGTTCAGTATTGAAAAGGACCATAGAGACGTATATTTAGATACATTTGTACGTAACTGCACATCATATATTAAAAAATATTGCTTAAATAATTAATAGCACCAATTATGAACCAATAATTAATAACAAATAATTATTTTAAATTAATGGACAATTACTCAATGTTTAAAAAAAAAAAAAAACCCCACTGTATGCATGGGTTCAAAACCTAAAAATTCATTATCTCGGAGCTTAGATTTTATCACGTGAATCGATCTTGTTTGACTTAAATATAAACATTTTCAAGGATTATAAATTTATGCTAATTTGGTGTAAATTGTTTAGTTTCAAGTTGGGCACTAATTTTGAGTCGTAAAATATTTATTATGTGAGAAGTTGATCATCCAATGAAGTAGGCCACATTTTGTATTAAACGCAATATACTTGAATTTTTATTTACTTGTTCATTATAATGTTCGAGTTTGAAATTTCATAGTAATTGGATTAGAAGGTCGCTCTTATTTTGGGTCTCTATAGTATTAGAATCCGAATTAATCGGTCAATGAATTAAAATCGGATGACTAAAATCATATATATATATATATATGCGAATTTTATATTTGCTAAATTAGGTTTAGTAGATTCTTATTTGACTATGCTTCCTAAAATTTGTTCAACTTTTCTTTTGGATAAGAATTATTTGAGTTGATCTCTCATTAACTATAGCATCAAAAAATATTAATGCGAACTTTCTTTTTATTTATGCTTTTTTTTTTTTTGTTCTGTTTAAGTTTTATTTGATTAATTAACCTTATATCTTGTCCCAAGGAATTTCCAGCATTATTGATTCGGTCCCACTTTTTATATGAATAAGTCTAGATTCTTGGGTCATAGGACAACAAATGGAACCACAACTTCCACGAATAAATCCCTTTTCTGAAAAGAGCAATAAATTAAGAAGCAAAACAATATGTATAATATGTGTATATATATATATATTATACATATATACACACACACATCTATGTGTTTGTGTGTGCCTTTGTCTGTTTGCTTCTTCTTCAAATGATAGTAATCGACAGTTTAACCAAAGCATGCTTAACAACTAAGCATTTACCTTGTTTGTATCGCATTTTAAAATTTTCTTTCTAATTTTAGAGTCTGTATCTGATTCGATCTTCATTTTTTTTTTTTTTAAAAAAAAAGAGATGATTAATGACTCAATAATGGGATCATAGCATCACTACAAAAAACCATTAGCTTTAATTAAGAGTATATTAATTGAAGGCACGCGAATTGAATTCAAAAAATGATTTGAGAAAGTCTTTTACTTTCAATGGCCCTTATAAACGTTTAGGGACAAATTTAATTAAATTTTCAAATCTTATACTTTGTCTTCAAAAATTCTATAGG
The DNA here is from genome assembly GCA_026212405.1 of Petrea volubilis. NCBI lineage: Eukaryota > Viridiplantae > Streptophyta > Magnoliopsida > Lamiales > Verbenaceae > Petrea > Petrea volubilis. The sequence goes on from CM047877.1 coordinate 21,011,814, forward strand.
GGGGTATTTTGAATAAAAGGCCTCTATACTTTTTATGATTGTGACTATATATGGAGGCTATTTTTTCAAAAAGCCTACTCATATATTAATAAAGGTATTTTTATGAGTTTTAGAGACAAATTAAATAGTTACCTAATGTCACATTTGTTGTAGTGCATGATCAGGAAATTGGAAGAAAGTTGTACCTTCGTGCAATCTGTCACTTTCTTGAGCATTATACTTAATTTTTTTCCTTATTATATTTGTAAACAATTAATGTTATAAGGCACGGAAATTGATCTTAAAAAATTATCAAAAAATATATAGAAAAAAAATATTGACATTTCTCAATAAATTTTCTAATATAAGGCCCAATATAGGGCAATTCTCCCAATCTAGTTAAACTCATAATTCGAGACTCAAATGTTGTTTTAAAAATCTAACGTTTCATCCCACTAGATTAATTGGTAGTTGGTGTTCATTATCTAGTACCAATTCTTAACCAAAATTCATGATCCCATATAAATTTGAGGTTAAAGAAAATTACTTCATGCAAGAGAGAGAGAGAGAGAGAGAGAGAGAGAACTTGTTTTTGACTCTTTTTCTGATTTTAGTGAGAAATAAAACAAAATAAAATCAATAGTACCTTGTAAGATATTAAATCAAAACTAGTAAGATATTATATCTTTATCATTTGAAGTAATAAAAATGCTATAATACATGAATTCATTTGATATTGAATTCTGTTAGTTTCACATAGGTCCCGGGACGTATACGCAGCGGAATATTAAAAATTTTATATAAACATATAACACATTATATGCTAATTATATTTGTCCCGTGACTATTGTGACGCGGATCTACTATGCAAATTAATAACCAAATCGTTTAAATAAGTTTAGTGGTTTTAATTACCTTTTAGCACTCCTGTTGTCGTAGGGAATAGAGCGTATTCAAATACGCGGCTCACGTTCACGAACTGTCACGAACCGTTCGCGCTTTCGTAGGAATCCAATTGTATTCCCTCTAAGCGTATCCACACGTTAACCACACCACGATTTAAATCCTATGCAAGACTTGGATTTAAACCGAAATATATATGAATTTATACTAACACTTAGTATATGGGACTATGAAAAGAAGGTGGATATGTTGTAAGCTAACTTTAATCTATTGTTTATCAATTAAACAATAAACTAAAATTATTAACTTAACCAAGAAAATAAACAATGATTGGCTAGAGATGAGGAGAAAAGATGACCACAAAGAACTCTTCTTTTGATGTCTCCTTCACGTGGGTTTGGCCTTGGCTTTTATAGCCAAAAGTGGCCGGCCAAATTTGAGTCCAATTTGGACTCAAATTTCTCCTTCTCCATTCTTTAGTATCTCTATTTTCTTGGTATCTTTGATTGCTAGAATTTATCTATTAACTATAAGATTTATCTCATAGTCTTATAGTTAAATTAAAATTCTAGAATTAAATTGAAATATTAAATTAATTCATAATTAATTCAATTCTAATTTCAATTCAATCCCCAAATTAAAATCATATTTTAATTTGGTCAATAATTGAAAACTTATTTCAATTTAGTACTTAAATTAAAATCAAATTTCAATTTAGTCCAAAATTGAAATCTTATTTCAATTAATAAATCAATTGAAATCTAATTTCAAATCAATTTCATTAATTGATTCTTAATCAATTAATTTCCGAATCAATTTCCCAAATTGATTCCTATCCACCATTTTAATGAGATAGGTCAATTGAATTAACCCTCAATTCAATTGATCTCATTAATCAATTCAATTTGATTAATCACTATTAATCAATTTATATACTTAGGTGCTTGGTCAACTATTGTGTGTGACCCCTTAGGTTCACCAATCGATTAGCGACGGGCTTGCAATCAAAGCAACATTTTAGATAATAAAATTAATTAAACTCCTTTAATTAATCACCATTTTATTAGAACCCTTTCTAATTAATGGTCCCCATCCATCGTGGTCGATGTCTTGCAACAAGCCCACGAATACCTAGCCAATAGGTGAAGTATTAGCGCGAACCTTTCTACATATGACTTACTGTGCAAATACGGTCCCTTCGTTGTCTAGTTTTCCGATTGAGGTTTGGGACATGGGATTTAGGAAATCCTATTAACCTCAATTCTCATAATTCCATTTAAATAATCCATTTGACAATTGACTTAGAAAACTCATTTTCTAATCATTGTCCTCCACCTTGCGCAAGGATTTAAGTGGACTAATTACAATAGAATGTATGGAAAACTCACTCGCTCAACTAGGCGAGCAACGAATCCTTTATTGACTTTCACTAGTCTCCATATATGGGAGACCTATACCCAATATAGGAGTACTAAGACTCGCCATGGAGTCGACGCCTATATCAAAGTATAAATGCCCATATACAAGACTACTATGAAATCTCAAGTCTAAGGACTAGTTAAAGCACGTCATAAGCTTGGAAACTTTCCTAATTCTTTTATTCCCATTTAGGAGTTTCCATGTGGGATCCTCAGTGAACTCATTCCCTAATGAGCACCCATTTATGCATACGAGTGTCACTACACTCGATGTCCATGAAACAAGATATCCTCCCATTTGAGATACGTCATAAATGCAAGTCTTTTAGTGAGTCAGGTCGATACCCCAGTCTCTATTAGACTCAATGACTTGGAGTAATTTTGATCACGCCTTAGAGACTTGTTTCAAGACTTCCATCTCTATGTGAAGCTAAGTCCCATAGCTTAAATGTGATCATGGAGATTCAACCACATATATTAAATATAAATAATATAACTAATGCTATGTGATGAAGATGGCCATAAAGTGTGAAACTTTCAATTTATTATTTAATCAAATAGACTGTTTGATACAAAGAGTAATTAACAAGCTAAAACATATTGGCTTGCTGGGCACTACTCTAACAATCTCCCACTTGCCCTAAAGCCAATCACCCATAGTCGTAAGTCCCATCTTCCCAAGATGTGCTTCAAAGACCTTTTGGCTGAGAGGTTTAGTAAATGGGTCTGCTATGTTCTCCGCTGACGCGACTCTATCCACTCTTATGTCGCCTCTACCAATGATCTCTCTGATCAGGTGGTATCTCCTTATTATGTGCTTGGATCTTTGATGAGATCTTGGTTCCTTTGCTTGAGCAATCGCACCATTGTTGTCACAGTAGACAACTACTGGATTGGCTATGCTAGGAACAACATCCAACTCTTGGATGAAGTTTTTCATCCAAACACCCTCTTTTGCCGCTTCGGCCGCGGCAATGTACTCTGCCTCAGTGGTTGAATCAGCTGTGGTTTCCTGTTTGGAACTTTTCCAACTAACCGCGCCACCATTAAGACAGAATACATATCCTGAAACAGATTTTGAATCGTCCACATCCGATTGAAAACTAGAATCGGTATATCCCTCAAGTTTCAATTCTCCATTCCCGCCATAGACAAGGAACAAATCCTTAGTTCTTCTCAAGTACTTTAGGATTGTCTTGACCGCGGACCAGTGACTTTCACCGGGGTTAGACTGGAATCGACTAGTTACACCTAAGGCATATGCGACGTCCGGTCTAGTACATAGCATAGCATACATTATGCTTCCAATTGCGGATGCATAAGGTATACGAGACATCATTTCCTTCTCTTCATCAGTGTGTGGGCACATTGACTTAGAAAGGGCAACCCCATGTCTCATGGGCAAGAATCCTCTCTTGGATTCTTCCATACTGAATCTTTTCAGTATTTTATCTATGTAAGTTGATTGTGAGAGCCCGATCATTCTTCTTGATCTATCTCTATAGATCTTGACACCTAGAACGAACGAGGCTTCTCCTAAATCCTTCATAGAGAATTGCGTGGACAACCAAACTTTAGTTGACTCCATAGCATCTATCTCATTCCCAATGAGAAGAATGTCATCAACATAAAGCACTAAAAACTGAATGGCCCTCCCACTAGCTTTCTTGTAAACGCAGGGTTCATACACATTTTTGATAAAGTCAAATGATTTGACTGTCTCATCAAAACGTATATTCCAACTTCGGGACGCCTGTTTGAGTCCGTAAATGGATCTCTGGAGTTTGCAAACCTTTTGCTCATTCCCCTTGGATATGAAACCACTTGGTTGCTCCATGTAGATATCCTTATCAATATCTCCATTGAGAAAAGCCGTTTTCACATCCATTTGCCATATCTCGTAATCATAGTACGCAGCTATGGCTAGCATTATCCGAATGGATTTAGGCATTGCGACTGGTGAAAAGGTTTCCTCAAAGTCTATTCCAGGCCTTTGAGTGTATCCTTTTGCAACTAATCTAGCCTTATAGGTCACTACCTCTCCATTAGCTCCAAGCTTACGCTTGTAGATCCATTTGCATCCAACAGGCATAACACCTTCAGGTGGATCCACCAAAGTCCATACTTTGTTGGAGTACATGGAGTTCATTTCGGATTGCATGGCATCTTGCCATTTTTCCGAATCTATGTCTGACATAGCCTCATCGTAAGTTTTCGGATCACTATCCGTCTGACCAGTCTCAACTAAGAGATTTAGTCGTTCAGGCGCTTTAGGAGTCCTTTCGGATCTCCGAGGAAGTGCATTTACTGCTTGGGATTCGGCTTGTGATGATGCTTTTACTGCTTGTGGGATCGAAGCCTCTTCTTGAATTTCATCAAGATCTATGGTCCCGCCATTTCTATCTAATAGAAATTGTCTTTCCAAAAAGACAGCGTTTCTCGAAACGAACACCTTTCGTTCAGTTGGATCATAGAAATAATATCCTATTGAATTCTTAGGATATCCCACAAAAGTGCATAGGGTGGATTTTGAATCCAATTTATCTCCCACTAACTTCTTAACGTAAGTGGGACACCCCCAAATCTTCAAGTAAGAATAAGAGGGTGGTTTTCCATGCCACATCTCATATGGCGTTTTGGGCACTACCTTGGAGGGTACTAAGTTAAGTATCCTCGCAGCGGTTTCTAGGGCAAAACCCCAAAAGGAAGGAGGAACGGTTGTGAAACTCATCATGGACCGCACCATATCTAATAAAGTGCGATTCCTTCGCTCGGAAACCCCATTGAGTTGGGGTGTGCCTGGCGGAGTCCACTGTGAGAGAATCCCATTCTCTCTTAGATAACCTAGGAATTCGTCGCTTAAATATTCACGACCTCGATCTGATCGAAGCGCTTTTATTTTTCGACCCGTTTGGTTCTCAACCTCACTTTTAAATTCCTTGAACTTTTCAAAAGCCTCGGATTTATGCTTCATCAAGTATATATATCCGAAACGACTAAAGTCATCGGTAAACGTGATGAAGTATTGAGATCCATCTCGCGCACTAACACTTAGTGGGCCACACACATCCGTATGGATCAAATCCAATGGATTTTTGGTTCGCTCAACTTGCCCTTTAAAAGGGGACTTAGTCATTTTTCCCTTAAGACAAGATTCACAAGTGGTTAATTCCTCTAGTTCATCCAAAGAGAACGAACCTAAAGAAGTTAACTTGTTGATCCTTTCTTTGGAAATATGCCCAAGTCTAGCGTGCCATAGTTGTGCTAGGCTTAAGTTATCTCTTTTACGTTTGTTTTCTTGTTGAACATTTAGAATAGTATTAGGCGTGTTAGTTAAATAAAGTCCATTTTGGAGAGTTCCAAGTGAAAGAAAAGAACTATTCTTTATTAGATAAAAATTTCCACCTCTGATTGAGAATTCAAAACCCTCATTATCAAGTACAGAAATGGAAATTAAGTTTTTCACTAAACTAGGAACATAAAGGACATTATTCAAAATAAGCCTATTACTATTTTCTAAAACTAAGTGAACTAGTCCTATTGCCTTAGCAGCAACTCTTGCTCCATTTCCAAGCGATAGGACATACTCTCCTTCACTTAGCTCCCGCGTTCTTGTCATCACCTGCAAATCATTGCATAGATGAGCAACACAGCCGGTATCCAATACCCAAGAACTTGCGTTAATCGAAAGATTAACCTCAACAAGAAACATACCGTTCTTTTGGAGAGATGCAAGATACTCCTTGCAATTCCTCTTCCAATGCCCTGGCTTCTTGCAGTGAAAACAGACATCCTCTGCCTTGCTGTTTTTGGCCTTTTTAGCTTTCGCCTTTTTCTTGATCCCACCGGTTGCTTTCATCGGTTTCTTGCCTTTATTGGAACTCTTTCCCTTTCCTTTCTTTGACTTTACAGTCTTAGAAGAGGAGGCAACCATTAGCACCGGCCTGTCCTTTTTCATAGTGGATTCTGCAGTGACCAACTTGTTAATCAACTCTTCAATAGGTACATGCATACCGTGCATATTGAAGTTGACCACAAATTGGCTGAAGGAGCTCGGTAAAGACTGCAAGATCAAATCTATTTGAAGTTCAGGGTCCACGATCACGTTCATCTGTGTTAATTTCTCAATGAGACCCAACATTTTGATACCGTGATCGCGAACACTGGACCCCTCAGTCATTTTTAGATTGAACAGCTCTTGTGATGTAGCATAGCGCTCAAACCTATATGACGTTTTATAGATCTCATCTAAACGCCTGTAGATATCGGAGGCATGCTTCATATGCTCATGCTGTTTTTGGAGCTCGTTTGACATTGTTGCCAACATCAAACACCTCACTTTGAGGTCATCAAATTTCCACTTGGCAACTCTTGCCCGCTCCTCCTCAGGAGCATCGTCTGGGATATCCAGTGGAGGATCCTCGAATAGGACATAGGTTCTTTCCTTTGAATCCAAGACTATCTTGAGATTCCTTAGCCAATCAGCATAGTTTGGGCCAGTAAGTTTATTAGCTTCGAGGTTTGTGTGAAGTGGGTTTTTAGCCATTTTGCAGATAGTATCAATTAATCTACACATAGAGAAGCGGAGAACTATTTAGCATTCATTCGATTAAAATAATATGTAAATATGATATGGTCTTCTATCATAAGTTACCTCCCACTATTTTATCAAATCCTATGACCCTCACATAGGAATTCGAAGAAAACATATTTTCTTTAATGGGTATCAAGATCCTTAGGCATTATCCTTGGACCCACGACTCGTGAGACATCCAATAATAATCTTAAGGTAGGCAACTACCTTGCCAATTGCATCTCTATGCAACTCTTGATTTATTTTGCCTCACTTTTCACATGGACCCACGACTCGTGAGACATCCATGCTACTAGATGTTAAGTTGGACCCATCAATTATAGTCTTATTACCTTAATTATGATCATGCCACGACTCGTGAGACCATGTCATAATAAAGATAATAAAGACACGTAACTCTTACTTAGACATCAATCTTAGCTTTTCAAAAACTATTACATTCCACGACTCGTGAGACAATGCAATAGCCATGATAGCAATCACAAGTTGATGCCTATTGATGGAAGGCATGGGCCATTAAAAAATCCTTTTAATGTTTGCCCATTTTAACTTAATATTAAATAACTTAAACATTTTAAGTAAGGGTTTTTGTAGGTAATAACCAAGACCTCATCATTCAATCTATTATCTTGCCTTAATTATCTAGCATGCATCACATGTATCACATAGATAATATAAAGCATAATAAATTAACCTAGCATGCTCCTAAAGTGGATGATCATGAGCCATAAGTCCTATGCGATCCATGAGAGCCAATCATGGATCAATTGGTCAATCTAGGGTGTGCAAGAGAATTAAACGATAATAGATCCTATCTATTACATAAATGTATCCCCATACATTCATGGGTCTTGAACGCTTCTTACTCCAAGCTCCTTGCATTCTTGAAAAGTCTTTCTCCTAAGAACTATCCTCACTTCTTAAAAATTGCCTACTCTCATTACATCAATGAAAATATAGAGGGAGTTTAAGAGACGCGCAGGCCTCATTTAAAACCAATCACATCATGTAATAATAATTAACCAAAACATAAGGGGTCTAGGCTCCATGATCATCCCATTCATCCACATGAATAAATAAATGCGAAAATAATTTAAATTTACCCATAATTTAATCAATTCGCTAATTTAACAATTAAATTCAAAACTTGAATCCTATTCAAGATGTAATTTTTGATTCCTTAATCAAAATTTAAATGATTCTTGAATTCTCTAATTCAAAATCATATTTCAATTGGATTACTTGATTTCTATTTTATTTAGGATTCTAAATCCCAATTCTAATAGAATACTAATCCAATTTTTGACTTGGAATTCTTAATTCTAATTTCAATTGGAATCTTTATCCCAATTTTAATTAGAATTCCTAATTCCAACTTTGAATTTAAATTTTCAATTCCAATTTAATTAGGATTCAAAATCCCAAATCTAATTAGAAAACAAAATTTCAAATTCAAACTTTAATTGCATGTAAAGCTTTCACTATTGAATTCTAGTTGGGTCACCAAAAATTAATTTCCCTTGAAAACTCCTTTTTCAATAATTAATTTTATTCACACTTTAATTTCATAAAAACTAATTAAACAATTTAATTAAAATTAACAAAGAAAAATAATAATAAAAACAGGACTGGGCCGAGCGTACCTAGCGCTGGGCCAGGGCCAGTCAACGTGCTGGCCCTCTTTTGCTCTTCAAACTGCTGGGCTGCCCAGCAGCCCAAAACAGCCCCAATTTTATTATTATTTTATTTATTATTATTATTTTTTGTTACAGCTGGGCTGTCCAGCAGCCCCCTTGGGCCCATTTGTTTTTTTTTGTTTTTTTTTTTTTTTTTGTTTCTGCTGGACTGTCCAGCAGCATCTTTTGGGCCCAATTTTTTTTTTTTTTCTTTTACTGTTACTCACAATTTATTGGAAACAGGACGTCTAGTATAAAATTACTAATCATTCTTATCTTCATGATCCACAATTTTAGGATAAATAAGAACGAATTCTGAAAAACTATTTTTCATATATGAAATTAAAATACGACCCAACATATTCAAACGAAAGCGATTAAAACTATTTTAACCAAAACATGCAATTATACGAATCGAATCACTATTCAACTAACAATAGATAAATAAACGATTTGGGTTGCATAATATTGGCTCTGATACCACTGTTAGTTTCACATAGGTCCCGGGACGTATACGCAGCGGAATATTAAAAATTTTATATAAACATATAACACATTATATGCTAATTATATTTGTCCCGTGACTATTGTGACGCGGATCTACTATGCAAATTAATAACCAAATCGTTTAAATAAGTTTAGTGGTTTTAATTACCTTTTAGCACTCCTGTTGTCGTAGGGAATAGAGCGTATTCAAATACGCGGCTCACGTTCACGAACTGTCACGAACCGTTCGCGCTTTCGTAGGAATCCAATTGTATTCCCTCTAAGCGTATCCACACGTTAACCACACCACGATTTAAATCCTATGCAAGACTTGGATTTAAACCGAAATATATATGAATTTATACTAACACTTAGTATATGGGACTATGAAAAGAAGGTGGATATGTTGTAAGCTAACTTTAATCTATTGTTTATCAATTAAACAATAAACTAAAATTATTAACTTAACCAAGAAAATAAACAATGATTGGCTAGAGATGAGGAGAAAAGATGACCACAAAGAACTCTTCTTTTGATGTCTCCTTCACGTGGGTTTGGCCTTGGCTTTTATAGCCAAAAGTGGCCGGCCAAATTTGAGTCCAATTTGGACTCAAATTTCTCCTTCTCCATTCTTTAGTATCTCTATTTTCTTGGTATCTTTGATTGCTAGAATTTATCTATTAACTATAAGATTTATCTCATAGTCTTATAGTTAAATTAAAATTCTAGAATTAAATTGAAATATTAAATTAATTCATAATTAATTCAATTCTAATTTCAATTCAATCCCCAAATTAAAATCATATTTTAATTTGGTCAATAATTGAAAACTTATTTCAATTTAGTACTTAAATTAAAATCAAATTTCAATTTAGTCCAAAATTGAAATCTTATTTCAATTAATAAATCAATTGAAATCTAATTTCAAATCAATTTCATTAATTGATTCTTAATCAATTAATTTCCGAATCAATTTCCCAAATTGATTCCTATCCACCATTTTAATGAGATAGGTCAATTGAATTAACCCTCAATTCAATTGATCTCATTAATCAATTCAATTTGATTAATCACTATTAATCAATTTATATACTTAGGTGCTTGGTCAACTATTGTGTGTGACCCCTTAGGTTCACCAATCGATTAGCGACGGGCTTGCAATCAAAGCAACATTTTAGATAATAAAATTAATTAAACTCCTTTAATTAATCACCATTTTATTAGAACCCTTTCTAATTAATGGTCCCCATCCATCGTGGTCGATGTCTTGCAACAAGCCCACGAATACCTAGCCAATAGGTGAAGTATTAGCGCGAACCTTTCTACATATGACTTACTGTGCAAATACGGTCCCTTCGTTGTCTAGTTTTCCGATTGAGGTTTGGGACATGGGATTTAGGAAATCCTATTAACCTCAATTCTCATAATTCCATTTAAATAATCCATTTGACAATTGACTTAGAAAACTCATTTTCTAATCATTGTCCTCCACCTTGCGCAAGGATTTAAGTGGACTAATTACAATAGAATGTATGGAAAACTCACTCGCTCAACTAGGCGAGCAACGAATCCTTTATTGACTTTCACTAGTCTCCATATATGGGAGACCTATACCCAATATAGGAGTACTAAGACTCGCCATGGAGTCGACGCCTATATCAAAGTATAAATGCCCATATACAAGACTACTATGAAATCTCAAGTCTAAGGACTAGTTAAAGCACGTCATAAGCTTGGAAACTTTCCTAATTCTTTTATTCCCATTTAGGAGTTTCCATGTGGGATCCTCAGTGAACTCATTCCCTAATGAGCACCCATTTATGCATACGAGTGTCACTACACTCGATGTCCATGAAACAAGATATCCTCCCATTTGAGATACGTCATAAATGCAAGTCTTTTAGTGAGTCAGGTCGATACCCCAGTCTCTATTAGACTCAATGACTTGGAGTAATTTTGATCACGCCTTAGAGACTTGTTTCAAGACTTCCATCTCTATGTGAAGCTAAGTCCCATAGCTTAAATGTGATCATGGAGATTCAACCACATATATTAAATATAAATAATATAACTAATGCTATGTGATGAAGATGGCCATAAAGTGTGAAACTTTCAATTTATTATTTAATCAAATAGACTGTTTGATACAAAGAGTAATTAACAAGCTAAAACATATTGGCTTGCTGGGCACTACTCTAACAACAAAATTAATGAAGAACTTAAAAATAGTGGAGGACTTGTCTTGAGCTGTATGCAAGAATAAACAAGTTAATTAATAAAGATAAAAACTGGAAAAGAAACAGTATTGATAAAAGTAGTTGGTTTGAATTGATTCAAAATAATTGCGAGTCATGAATATTTTGGCAGAATGGTAAGCGCAAAAGGTGCCTAACTTTTAATATTCAGCACCCATACCGTGACCCCAATATTCCGATCTCTTACAACTTTTTTCTCTATCAATGTCCTTTTGCGTATATATATGTAATTAATCAAAACTAATGCCATAAATTCATTGAATTTTGTGGTATAAATCGCACTTGCATGCGAGTGGATGAATATTCTCACAATGTTAAGTAGGTAGTAATTTTATCTTTTTACTTTTTAGATTGGGAAAGTTTGCTCTTTGTATAGTATAAGTCAAAAGTTGCACTTGGATGGTGTATGAGATGCTAAATTTGATGGAATACGCACCGAATTATTATTTTAAATTTACACACTTGATTAAATGTATCAGATGCATCATAGAATGCATCATAGAATGCACCAACCATATATTAGAAATCATTCGCTAATAGATAATTTTTTATGGATAAAATTTCATGTCAAAAAAAAAATATAACAGAATACCAACGTGTTAGAAAATAGATATATATATATATATATATATATATATATATATACTAATGATGAAACTTGTGACAACTTTGTTATGGTCTTTACGTCTGTCGTTGAGTCATCACAAACATCAAACTTGTCACTTATGGATCTTATAACTCTTGGGCATGATTTTACTACATGAGTACTTTGTATATGTATTGGAAATTTTATTTTTATGACGAGTCTTTATTTTTGAATCCTTATTTATTGTTCCATTGCATGGCAATTAAGCAGATTATGGAAGGGGAACTACAGAGACATATTAGCTTTCAGGGTATATTAATTGGAGGCAATCATATATCGGCCTCAAAAAATGATTTGAGAAGGCTTTTTATTTTCAATAGCCCTCATAAATGTTTAAAAGCAAACTTAATTAGGGTTTGTTTAAAATAAGGTACTCTTAGTACTAGGTTAATATTAGTACCCTAGTAATTTAGTAAAATGTGATGGTACTTATTACTTATACAATAAGTTGTAATTACCTACAACCTATTATTTAAGTTTGAATAACTTGTTATTTACTAGTTATCTACAACTTTGAATTTTATTTATATGTATTTGTTGTATTAAACCAAACCTCTCCAATTCACTCATTCATATTTAATGTTTTTAAAATTAAATTCTATTAGATATATTTTAATTTTTATGTGTCAAAAAAATATATTTCACTGTATCTTAATTAATATACCAATGTCAATCATCAAACTTACATTCTGTATCATTCTAAATATATTCTCGATTTTAAACATAGAGAAATTAACTATAAAAAAACTTATATTTATGTAGTTCTAATGAAAATAAACATTATATGGGATGACTATATAATACACCATACAAATTGAATAATGTAATATAAAAGCATGACTATGTTGTAATTTCAAAAAAAAACTATTTCAAAGATTTGTTGCATTATACAAAATTTATCTCTCATCAACTATAATGCACGGACACGGATACGGATACGGGGATACAGACACGACACGAACACGGTGACACGGAAAATCTCAAAATTTTAGAACACGACACGGTTCTAACATGGTTATTAAAAAATATTTTATATTATATTATGTATTTATAATTTATTAAATTAAAGTATGTGATAGATAACTAATAATATTCATCATTAAAACAAACACCTCTTAATTAGCTTATAAGATTTAAAGATTAAAAAAATTATCTGTTATTTTCAAGTGTTTCCAATAATTTTTTTAAAATTTTAAAAAAAACCTCATTTAAACTTTGTAATATATTAAACAAGCCCTAGCTGTGTCGGACACGTCCTCCAGCCGTGTCGAACACCGTGTCGGATTTTTTTCTTTTTTTTAAATTTTCGGACACATTTTTTCCATGTCGGACACGTGTTGGAGCCGTGTTCGTGTCCGACATGTATCCGACACTGCATTGGGTCATTTTTGGGCGTGTTTGTGCATCATAGCTCATCAACTACACACGTTGTTTCCCTTTTAATCATAGAAATTTGTCAATCTTTCTTGAAAAACTTTAATAACATACCATTAAAATTATGAAATATTAGATAATTACAATACTTCGTATTTTGCTAATAAAGATAGATTTTTTCATTCTTATTAAAGAATTAATGTTAAAGAGGCATGGATTTTATTTTTCTTTTAATTTTTTAGAGCCTTGATCTCGTTTTTAGTTAATTTATATTAATGTAAAATATTATATTCATGAAATTTTAATATTTTTAAAATTACTTAAAATATACAAAAAAACACATACTTTTTAATTTGTACGTTTGTTTCTTTTAATTAAATTCTATTAGATTTATATTAATTTTATGTGTTCAAATTCCACTGCATCTTAATTAATATATCATGTAAGTAATCAAATTTACAATTTTCATCACTTTTAATGTATTTTTGATTTGAAGAGTAAAGAAATTAACTCAAAAATATAATATATATATATATTTCTAGAAACAGAAAGGGATTCTAACAGAAATAAGCATTTTATGGAATCACTATATAATACACCATACAAATCTAAGTGTGTAATATAAGGCACGAACGACTATTTTGTAATTTAAAATAAATTATTTCAAATATTTGTTGCATTACACAAAGCTTGTATTTCGTATCTATACCATATATTAAAGTGTGTTTTTATTTAAAAGATAAGGAAAAAAAGAGCGCCTTTATATTTTCGAACATAGAATGGCTAAATTTTTATTTCGGTGTTTTATAAAAAAATATAGATAATTATAAAAAATACTTAATTATATAATTATGAAAGAGAAAACATATGATTAAGCTGAATAATGGAGAGAGAGGGGAGAAGAAATTGTTGAATAATATAGGGAGAGAAAAGAGAGAAGATAAGATGGATATCCAATGATTAGAGAGAGAGAATGTATCTTGGTTTTGGAGATATATGATAAATTAATTATAGATAGCCTTTCAAAATCCAATTTTTAAACCTGTTGAATAAGTAAAAATTGACAATTGCACTTAGTGAGAGGCGTGCTTAATATAAATTTGTACGTAGTGACCTTATTTTAGAAGGTCTCGCCTAATTAAGCCTACAAATCTTATAATTTATCTCTAAAAATTGTATATGGAGGCATTTTGAATAAACAGTCTCTATATTTTTCACACCTACGATTATGGAGGCCATTTTTTGGAAAGACTTCTTATGTATTAATAAAGTCATTTTAATGAGTTTTAGAGGCAAATTCAACAACCGCTTAATATCACATTTGTTGTAGTACGAGAACACGAATTACATAGGGGGAAGGGAACATATATCTATAAGAAATAGCTAGGCCCTTCAACAATCTTACATATTTGAAAAGCCCAAGAAATATTTCTCAAAATAGCCCAATTATTTAGAATTTTAGTAAACTATAAAAATATGAATATTATTAATTTAGTATAGATATCCCTCCAAAATGTTGTGGTTCCAAAACAAATATATATATATATATATATATATATATATTTATAATTGAAATCGAACCGCTAGGTAAGGGTTACACACGCCACATAATAATTTTTAAAAGTTTTACGAAATTTGACAACTAAATAAAATCTAACTGAGACAAAATTCTACCAATGCATCAAGCTCAAGACCTCTTAATAATAGAGATTCATGAACCTAAATTTGAATTCACCAATCAACATCTATTTTAAGTTAATTAATAACAATTTTAGTATTAGATGAAATAGATTTAAGATCGATGAGGACCACCCCCACTAAAATAGCTTGTAATTTTCATTTGATTTTGACTCAGTCCCCATAACTCTACTTATGTTGATAATTATATTTACATTAATAAGGGGAAAATATTTAGTAGCTGTTGCTTGAAAATTCGGTCCCCTACCACATTATTTTGTCTCCCATACATTATCAAATAAGAACCTAACTAATCTAATATATATTTCATTATCAATTTTGTTATCAGAGTTGTATTAAATATTTTCTGTTCAATCTATATGCACTGAATTTTAATTTAGTGAAGGTGACTGGAAAAGAATCTCACCATTGGAAAATTTGCTTACATGAGGGACAACTTAAAGAGTTTCATCTTGTCGAATCTTCTACTACACAATCGTAATTTTTATTCACTGCACGATTGTGGAGTGGAAAATCCAAACTGAAATTTCATGGGGTTTGTTTACTTTTTCTTGTTGTAGACATAATTGTTTACAATTGTCCTAATGAACTCGTGATGTCTGTAATGACTTATTTGTGTTGCAGATGAAAGGTCACAGATTCAATCAATTACTCAATGCTTGTTAACTATAACCCTTAGATGAAATTGAGCGATACAATTTCTCTTTTTCGACAAGAAGATAAATCAACAAAAAAATGATGAATCTTAGCATAATTCATATATAATCAAGCAAGAGTTGTTTTATGTAAACTCTTCTTTTTTCTCTCGATATGACATTCTTTCTTATTGAGATAGAATTGCGATTCGTTGTAGGTTTAAAAAGTAAACAAATAATTACCAAAAATTCTCTAATTTTTTTCTTAATTACGAAAAACCACCTTATATTTCCTAAAATTATCCTCTGATGCTAACACGTATATGGGCTTTCTAATTTATAACTAAAGCAACTAACAACTGATGCTATTTATAAGATGGAAATAACCTGCGGATAGTAATTATAATTTCAATAAATAAAGAGATATTTTTGTAAATGTCAGTACAACAATGTATTCGACCCCTTAAGTGAGAAATCAATTTATTATAAATTTAGTTTATGTGATGAATTTCGTATGCAACAAGTTCATTAGTAAATGTCTTATTACAAATTGTTTCTTTGGTTATATTTACATCTGTAAGAAGTTCGTCGTTATTGAAGAGGGTATTTTCTTGTAGTGTGTAAGTGAACCAAAAGCTAGTTCTCCTAGCTAGCTAGGAGCAAAACATGGACTTTTACAAAGAGTACCACCCATATGGGTTATATGAGGCACTTATCTTTGGCCTAATTGAGCTTATACTCACCAAGCATTTGTTGTCTCCCGCAAATAGCATTCCCAACTTGCTCCTAATTATTACCTAATCCCTGTCATTACCTAATGCAACCATGCCCTTAATTACTGTTTATCTGCATTGATTTGTACCCCACACCTTCTTTCTCTACCTAAAGTAGGTCGGGATTAATGAGGTTAATCCTTCAATCAATTAATTAATCAAGTTGGTTTACTACAAGAATTAGGTCGATTTTAGAATGTCTTTCAAACGACCAACACACAATGAACATAAATTAGTACGTGTTTTTCAACAGGAGACGCAAAGGGAAAATTCAAAATTGTCACACAGTAAAAATCGCACAATTGTTCCGACTGGGTGCAAATAAAGACTTTCCTCTTAATTACAGAGTTAATTAGATTAATTTTATACTATATCTATGGTGTGCACCCACTAAGAAAACGGCCTTACATTTTAACATGTGTTCTCTTAATCTTGTTCTTTTCAATTTTATATTCTTTGCAAGGAGTTGTTAAAATTAAAATTCATAAAAAAAGTGCAAAACATAAAAGTAATTTATTTCTTCTTGCAAATTAAAATTCAAAAAAAAAAGTGCGGAACATAAAAGTAATTTATTTTATAGGAAGGAATATAAAATTGAAAAGAATAAGATTTAGAAATTGAAACCCTGCATATGTTATTAGGCAAACAAAAGAAAAAAAGAAAAGAAAAATAAATTAAAGAGGACATATGGCAAAAAGATAAGGTCGTTTTCTTAGTGGGTGCGCACCCAACATCTACTAAACTTTTATCTAGTACGTCCAAAATAAACTTATCGTATTAACTCAACGAAATATAAGTTTTTTGTTTTTATTATATAGTAATTATTCTTCTCATATCTAGTCCTATGAACATGTTAGTAGCATAGACCATAAAAGTTGTGCCAAAACTTAATTCGGAAAATTAAGAGAACATACTTGGTCAATATTGAGCTCAATGTAATCTAAGCTACAAGTCATGCACTTTATTGAATAGTTTTATGGTGGCATGTGTTCAAATGTGACTGTATAATTTTAGTTTGATAATTATATACAACCAAGTGTTGCATCTCAAATTCCTATCATGCCAAAAAAACAAAGCATGATGTAGAAAGAAAAAAAAAATGTTGTGTTGTTAATTTATGAAATTTGGACATGTCGATCTTATCTTTAAATTCTTTCCGACCATGTTAATTAGTGACCACTAGTGGTCGGAATCCTTATCATCTATATTATTATAATAAAAAAAAAATTCACTTTTGTGTCTAAAATGATAGCTGTTTTTTTGTAATTTTATAAAAAATTGTCCTTGAACTCTATATGAAATAAATAGAGCTATGTAAAATTGTGGCTTATATTGAAAATTCACATTCGGATATCAAATTTTGATGTGTCAAGTTTAGCCTTTTAATTAGTAATATCACAATCTAATTTAAAAACCCATTTTCTCAACTTACAAACCAATTTCTCTGTTATTTTGAATTTTGAAAGTTGAAATTCATTTTTAATAAAAAGTTCCTTTAAATCAATAATTAATGTTTTTAGTTCTCTCTCTGTCTCTCTCTCTCTCACACACACACTCACACACACACAATAATTTCTCTAATTACAATTATCCGACGTTTGTTTCTTTTTTATCGCATAATTTTATTTTATATAATTATTTTATTTTTAGCTTATTATTATTTAATAAATTATGTCAAATGGTTCTTAAAAAAGTATTCTTATAAAAAAATTTAATAATATATTTATATTTTGATCCTAAAATAATTTAAGTACTAAATTAAGGTATATATTTTTTATATCTTGCACATACATAGAATGTGCGACACTGCTAGTTAATTACAAAAGTAAAATTTTCGCAATAGGTCATGGTGCGGATGAATTTAATTATATATTGAAAAGCATAAATAAAATTTAATAATTTCATTATAAAATAACGACTTTGATTTTATTGAATTTCAACCCAACCAAATATGAACGAGTGTTACCCAAAATATACACCAGTTAAATGAGGACTGTAAATTACTCCCTGCATGATTAATATTGATGTGGCTGAATCAATTATGAAGAATAGACAATAGAGATTCCTGAAATAAAATTATAAAAAAATCCCATCAAATATCCTTCAATTGGATTTTCTTCAAGTTAAAAGATCATGAATTTTTCTCCATATTTTAAGTGAAAAAGTACGAAATTTAAATCTACACAAAATAATAAACCTGTTTATTTTGCACTTGAACTTTAGTATCGCTGTCACCGTAACAAAGAATCAATATATCATCTATGATAAAAAAAATAAAATAAATAAATAAGATTTTATTTCTAATAAATGAATAAAAACATTAAGATTTTTTATGGCCTAATTTTGACGCGGTACCACAGAGACCACTCAATTCAAGAATTATTAATCGTAAAGAGTGATATTGGTTCTTCGTACGACACGCGCGTTTTGAACGCGTGTAACTGTCCGGTTGGCCCCACACGAAAAAAATGCACGCTTCTTCTTAATCATCTGCATCTGGCCTTTCAAATCCAACGGCTGGGAACGCATATATGGTTTCATAATGTGTTTCTCTTATATTTGATTCGGATTTTCCGACGTGTCAAATATGATCAATGAAATAGTCCACTTGTTTGTATAGAACAAAAACTATTCATAAAAGAAATGTATAAGATAAAAAATAAACAAATGAATTAAAATTATAAAACACAATCAGGATCGTTTACTCATAACTTTGTAATCATAATTTTTTGGTGTTTTGATTTTGTTATTTAGGAGGTGAGGTAATTTTAATAAAAAATAAAGTGATACCTGAATTTTTGTCTGGAAATTCTGAAATTGAACATAGTGATGCTTTAGAAAATATGGAGAGTAAAATGCAAAATACTATAAATGATTTTTTTTTTTTAGTTCGCACCAATCTGTCCAATCCAACTCAAATCACTTTGTATTCGGATTCAGCCCAAAAAATATATATATTAATTAGGCAAGACTAGGCCCAAGTAGGGATGTGCAGAAAAATCGAAATCGAACCGAACCGAAATAGGTTTGGTTCAATTTTGATTTTAATTTTTTTTAAATTTAGGTTTTCGATTTTTTCGGTTTTTAACTGCGATTAAACTGAAAATCGAAAATATTCAATTTTCGATTAACCGAGAAAACCAATTTTCTTTAATTAATAATATAAAAAATAATTATTAATAATAATAATTGGTTGGTTAAGGTTTGTGACTTTGATGTGTTAGATATTATTATGTATTTTGGTTGCAAGTTTGACATGTAATTTGGATATAATTTGGAGTGTTATTTTGATGTAATTTGATGTAAAACTTGCAAGTTTTAATGCTATTTTGGAGTTTGACAATTGGTTGCAAGTTTGATGTAATTGGGAGTGTTATTTGGGATGATTTGATGTAAAACTTCATGTAATTTGAAGTGATTGTAACTCTAGTAGTAGCATGCTAGCAGTTATGCAATTTTTTTTTATTTTTTGGGTTTTTCATTTTTTTTTTTGGTTTTCATTAATTTGGTTCTCGATTTTTTTGATTTTCTTGGTTTTTTTCCTCCATCGTTTAACTTGTATTGGTTTTTTTTCAATTTTTCTGGTTAAAATCGAAAAAAAAAAAAAAACAGAAACGGAACTGAAGGGTTTCGGTTCGGTTTTCGGTTCTCAACTTCGAAAAACCAAATTGTTTGATTAACCAAATCGAAAAAATCGAACTCGTGATTTTAACCGAATGCACACCCCTAGGCCCAGGCTACCGAGCTGGCCAGGCGGCAATGGTGCGTGTGTGTGGGTCTGGGTTCGAATTTACTTGTATGTATGTCCTCGTTTGTTTACTCATTTGGGTATCCTCGAGAAACCCCAACCCCCTGTGAGCTTTTTGGATTATATTAAGAGGCTAACTTTTTCATTCCTAACTCTACCTATTTAAATGGCTATTTTTGACAATTAATTTCTTATTCACTCGAAATTATATTTAATCGAATAAACATATTATTCACGTTTACTTTCAGAGTAGAATCCATTAATACCAACTACAATTACAAATTTAATTTGTAACCGATTTAAATAATTTCTTAAAGTTAATCAATTACCAACTTGCTGGTAATAGAATTCCCAACAAAATTTTCATCATTTAACCTGGGGCTCATCAAAGAAATGTGCAATCGCTAAACACCCACGAAGTACTTCCATCAAAAACATATAGGAGTATAATCACTTCTTTAATTCACGCTTTATTGACCATGTCAGTATAAATTTATTTATATAATAACTTTTTATTTTATTGACACTTTTTTTTATCATGAATTACGTAATGTTTTATAATTGTTTGTATTGCATATCAAAGATAAAATATACCTACGGTATGAAATGGAACTTTGCTTCCACTGTTTTTTACTTCAAAATTAATTATAGACAACAAATTTCTTTCCCATTTTTACTACAATTTTTTAATAAAAAGAAAATTAAGACCAATTAATTTTTTACACGTCATTTTCATAATAGCTCTGTAGTTTACCGTTAGTAGGCGACAGCAACGCCCGGGTAAGTACATTTGCGTGCATAACGAATCCGTATCTCCACCGGCTACAGCCGGTCGGAGCTTGACTTGTCTAAATCAAGAGAATATTGTGGCGGCTCATGTCACGCGCCTAGGCGGAGCTGGCACCTCATTTGACTCCTTTTTTCCAACTAGATAGGCAGGCGCCGTAATTTAAGGATTATGTTCAGCCGTTGGATCACTATCTGCCATACTAAGGTTGAGTGGCCGAGATTGGCAGTTCTTTAATGCACGGCAGTGATCCAACGCCGATGAGTTCAATAAATTCTTCCACTGATTAATTACAATAAAATAAAATGGCAGGACAATATAGTTTCAAAATTACAAAAACTTTAAATCGTATTTTGTAAATTAAAGTTAGTATTTAATGTTTATTTATTTTTTATAACATTTGTTTGTGGATTGAACCACAACAATATATATTGGCGTTTGTTCTCACAGTCGCCAATTATAAAAACAACAATATTTCGCAAAATAATTGTATGGTGATAAAATTATCCTGGGAAGGAAATGGTTGAACTAGTGTGAAAATGCCCAACTTCAGACATGACAACTCAACACTTCCCTAACAATGTTTGGGCCACGCCTGACTAAATTGTTCATAAACAACAAAATAAGATCAGTATATCTGCTTGGGAGCATCCGAATCAATCCTGTACATTACAGATCCTTCAACATATTGTATCATTCTCTAATAAAAGGCTGACTAATAATACGCTCATAAAACCAAAATTGTGCAAATGAAGTGTTACAGATGAGAAGGGATCCTAACAGCTATAGTTGTGATGCAAATCCTAGATTAGTTAAAAAAAAATAAACAAAACAAAGCCAAGAACATATTCTAGGATGTTGGCTTTTGCTTCTTGGGCATACGATAACCACCAACAACACAGGCATGGTCTCGTTCGAAGGGTTCAAGAGTAACCTGTTCAGAAGGTTTAAACTGTTCCGCCTGCAACTTCTTAACTTCTTGGGCAAACACAGCCTCCGCAGGGACAGTAGAATCTATACAATTAGCCTAAACACGAGCAATTATTTGCTTAGTGCATTGTAAAACAAACCATAAGGTAAATTTAGTTTCAGACTCATAGTGCAAAAAAGTAATGATTTACAGTATAAAGTGACCACAAAAAGTAATGATTTGCAGTCTTAGCATACTAACCTTAATTGATATCACAAAGTGGCCACCGGCTTTCAGGAAGTACGATGCATTGAGAGCCAATATTCTTGCCTGCAAGGCAAAACAAATAATCGAAAAAGAATATATAAAATAGTGCATTCAACAATCTCATCCATCTAACGTAGTGGTGTCAAATTGAATTTCCACCCATGGGTTGAACCCAACTCAAAACTTTTGAGTTGGGTTGAATGCAACATATTTTGAAGCGAGTACAATTGGGTTAGATCTTATGTGGTTTAGATTGATATTGAATTGTAGATGGTTTAGTAATGGATTGGTAATGGGTTGGTATTCGTTGTTAAGTGGGTTAGCCTATAAACAAAAGTTTACTTTTTTTTATTTAGCATTAAATTTATAATTATATCATTTTAAATAATTTTGAAAAATTATTATTATAAACAAAAATTATATGCTCTTACTTTATAAATTATTTTAAGATGACCGCACAGCACACACAACCTCCATTCTCTTCTCATTGAAAAGAAAGATTGATAAAAAAAGTCAAAAATCAAAACTTTATTTCAAGCAAATAATAACCACATGCTCTAAACATCAAATCTATCAAATAAAAATCCTATCTTCGTCAATATATTTCAACAAACTGAAACTTATCAATGGGCAACAATCGATTTTGAAAATAAGATGCGCTTTTGTGGAAACAAAAACAAAGAACAAGATTACAGTGTTCATCTTAATATAGACATTTTATATGATTGAAGGCCAGAAAATTAAATAGAAAACAATTATATAAATTCTTTAAAATTGTTTTTTATATTAAAAGCGTTAGTAATAAAAAATTTAATCCAAAGAATTCATTTCACCAGTTTTTATTCCAAAAAAAAAACTAGTCATTTGAGTAACAATTTGAATTTTACAATTTTGAAACCAAAAAAAAAGAACGGAAAAAAAAGTAGTCTACTATAGTCCAATTTTTTGTTTATAGTGTAAGCTTAGGACCCAATATGAACACATTACCAACCCATTGTTAAACCATTATCAACCCATCAACATATCAACCCAACATGAACCCAACCCATTTAAAAAATGTTGAACCCAACCAAACCCAACCCAAAATCATGTGGATTAGGTTCAATTCGTGGATTGAAAACCATATTGTCACCCCTAATTTGATCCATTAAAAACCACTTAAACACATCTCCAACCCATTTATAACCCAACCCATTATTTAAAACCTATCTCCAACCCAACCCAACCCACACAATTGCCACCACTAATCTAACGGAATCAAAGTGACACTAATTTTGCACTTTGAAAACCATATGCAACAGACGTTCACCCTTGAGGTCATGATATCTCAAGCAAGAAGCTAAATTTAATTTGAATGTTAGCATTTTCATGTGGAATCAATAATACGAATTACTCATTAAAAATCCATCCAAATGAACTAGAAATATAATTGATTAAATTTAAGAATGCATCAGACACTCGGTTTTTGCATCACCCATGACGTCCTGAAGGGGAATCCGAGTAACTCATCATCTGCTTGCTTTGCTTATATGAAAGGAAAACGAAAAATATGTATAAAAATCAAAAAAAGGATAATAGCTAATGTGTATTCACCACAATGTGAAAATCTCAAAACTAAGAAAATAAACGAAAAATAAACGAAATTATGAGAAACAACATATATATATATCAAACCAAGAAGCAAAAAGGAGGGGAAGAGTAACACATATTCTTGAAACATTGTAATACATAACTAAGTATAACAAAACAGGAGAAAGCATGGAATTGACGATGTACACAGAAAGCAAACCTGGTCAGGCTGAGCAACGTCAGAAAATATGACATCCACCATGCCAACAAGCATTCTATACTTTGCAGGATGTCTTGCATCCTCAATAATCGGGATCACATTAGTACGCTTCTTCGCCATGTTCACCAAGTCCCTACCACTTCTGTGAGAAAATTCAACTGCATAAACCACTCCACCCTGCCAGACATTACGAAAAAAAGACGGGCTTCATCAGGAGAATGTTGAAACTCATATAACTTAGCATACATGCAAGAGGTGAGAACTACATACAGGTCCAACGATATCAGAAACATGAGAAACAGTCGTTCCAGAAGCAGCACCAAGGTAAAGGACACGGGCACCGGGTTTCTTAATCATACAAAGAACAACAAATCATCAAAAGTTGTTCTGAAGCAAACAAGTTCATAAGCACATCAAATCTCGCATAACACGCTATAAAGCCATGAATAATAAACTCACAATCCAAATATTATCAACTCCGCCAAGAACTGCAGCAGCCAACTTGGAACGGAAAGGATTCCATACTCTGTACTCTACCTTTGTCCCATCTTCATTCTGACAGAAAATAACATGATAAGTTCTTCCAACAATACAAGAACCACAGACATTGAAAAACAATAACTGCATCAACTTCAAGCTAAACCAGACAAGTATAATTAGCTACTCGATCCAAGAAATCCAACAAAAAATCCCATAAAATGTGTTAGTTAATATAAGAATAGTGCAATTTCAATTGACAAACAAACCTGAATAGAGATCCTCTTCTCATTATAAACGGCTTCTCCAGGAACCATATTTTTTGTGCAGAGAGCATCCTCTTTTCCCTTAGCAATAAAAACACCCTCGTGTCTATGTGGCTCCACCACTACTTTACTCCCTCCCTTCATTCCTCCTCCTCTACCGCCTCTGCCCCCACGGCCACCTCTTCCGCCTCCTCTCTTCATGGCACTCCCTCGGCCGCCGCCGCCCCTTCCGCCGAACCCTCCTCTGCCGCCGCCTCTTCCTCCACCATCTCCCCTTCCTCCCCTACCGAAGCCACCGCGCCCTGTAGAAGATGAGAATTACACGCATTATTCGCATAAGTTCGTATACTCTAAAACTTCTTCTTTTTAAGGGGAAACGTAGAAAAGCAGCGTACCTCTGGTTGGAGTTCTTGCAACCATTGCTGCTGCTCTGTGTGTGTGTGTGTGTGTAAATGAGGGCTCTTCAGTGAGGGGCGTGAGTGAAATTGTAAAATTGGGGAAGATTTTATAGAGCGGACTTGTGAGTTGTGACTAGGGTTTAGGGTTTTCCGGAGTTGTATATTTGCACATTAAGCCCCTGTATATGGATTAATTTGATATTTTGGTCTGCAACAATTTATAAATACCCACTAATACCCTTGGTTAGTGAATTAGTACCAACCTCCATTTACCACATACATGACAGTTATTTAAATCTATACTAATATATATATCATTAATTGTATTAAACTTAAATTAGTTAGGCTTTGTTTTGGGGTACATAAATATATATACATCTATACTAATATATTATATACATGTCATCAATAACATCATTCTTTTAGTTACTTCTTGTCATGCAGATAATGTATGCACTAGATGTAGCAAATGGATATGTTGGGTCGGATTCGAGTTTGATTGGAAAATTAGAGAGCAAGTTTTAAATGGATTAGATTGGAAATAGGTTTGCCTCGGATTATAAATGGGTTGATGCGGATTCTAATATGTCCGACACACACAAAAACAAAAGGAATGTCTTATGTAATAAATTTTGTATATTTTGCACCTCTTTTTTATTGTATGTCATATCTTTTGAGTTGCATTGGCGACCTTATTATAATATTATTCATTGCTCAAACTTGTAGCATATTATCAAAATTACAAGCTCTTTTTAGTTGAACCCATTTAGGAACCTTATCGACTCATTTAAAAACCACAAACTCGTCTAAAACCAAAAGCTTATTGAACACAAGAAAACCTAAACTGCTTCAACTCATCCACCCAACCCAATGCAAAAATAGTGAAATTGGGTTGGACCCATGTGTCCAAAACCATTTTGCCCCTAGAGTCTAGACTCTGTACTTCGTAGTCGGTAATACATTACTAGAAGTAATTTGCAATTCCTCACTCCAAAACAATAATCTTTGGCAAACATTGCTTACAAGAATAAATTCAAAAGTTTAAAAAGACTCATTGCTGCACAAACTGAGGCTTCTAAAGGACAAAGCACTCTACAAGTTCTACATGGAACCTCGTCCTCCCAAAATTTTCCCAAGTTTCCAAGTTCATGTCTCATTTTGAGGCTTTGGAGCAGCTTCTTGTAGAGCATTACTTTCGGGATTCTCAGAGGGAGGTATCACTGACGAAGCTCCTTCAGGAGTATCTAGCACCATCAATAAGTGAATGTCATGAGAGAGAGAGAGAGAGAGAGAGAGACAGAGAGAGTTGGATGTGTTACTGACCCTGGGAGGGAGTGTGTGTTTCAGACAGATTTTGTGCTTCATCATGTTTCTGCTCTTTCTGCATTTGAGCACGAGCTGCTTTCAGCTGGGCTTCCGTGACCTTTAAGTATTCATCAGCTGTGTATGCTCCACTTTCTTCGGATAGAGATTCATCTACAATTGGAGAAGGGTCTCAACAAGGTATGTTTTGAGAATTAACACTAATTGATCAACCAACATTTAGAAGAAAAGTTAAAAATCCTTACTGTTTTCAGGAGTCGACTCACTGGTTTTGACATTTGTCGCTGAATCCTGTTTGACACCCTCTGATGTAGGCCTAGATGTGTACCTTGGTTCAGTTCTGTCAATTTCATCAAGACCAATTTCTCGCTCGAGGCTGCTCTTGAATTCCCTGGAAACTTCCTGCAAGAAGAGAAAAGAAAAGGTATTAGCAAACTAGAAAAGAAAGCAGTTCTGCATTTGAAATCGTAAAATAAAGCATAAGAAAACATGCCTGAAGTTCTCTTATAGTAGGTTGGAATGCACGTAGTGTTTTGCCCAAGTTACGAGCAACCTGTCACCACAAATACAATCAGCTCCATCAAATACAGTGCACCACTTGCAACCCCGTCGAATGCTGGGAACTCAAATTGACATGTATTGATATTATCCTTTCTGCTATATAGTTCTTGCCATAGATTAGTGCCTATATAGATAATATAATCGTACGAATTTCGTGGTTGCCACCTGAAAGTCTTATCATCATTCAGATATAGGTTAGGCTCAGCCGCAGCATTATATCCACAACCTCTTTGTTTTTAGTCAAGATAGAATTTACAATCTCTATTTATCATTGTCGTATCAGATGCACTCAAAAATACACCGTCCTCCAAATGGCAGAATATGCTTCTTTTATCACCGAAAAATCTTATCAAGGAAGCAGTATAGAAACCATCTATGAATTAACGAGAAAGAGCATGAAAAGGTTCCACAATTCTAGTCCAAACCAACTCCCGACCCTCAAGAGCATAAGAACAAATAGAGAAAGCTAACCTCAGCAAGGCCCTTAGGTCCAAAAACCAACAAAGCCACCACCCCTATGACTAGAGCCTCAGGAGCCCCAACTCCAAACAGAGAAGCATACACTCCTTTCCCTTTATATTTTTTCTTCCTTTCTGAAAAACGGCACATCACCTCATACATTAATTCAGAAAAACACACAAAGCCAGAAACTTGATCAAAAAAACCAAGAAATTCCCATTTCCACAACTGACCCAAACAGGCCCTAATCAAAATTCAAAATTCTGTGTAATATAAGAACGACAGCACTAACAAGTACCCATTTTAACTGAATACTGTGAGATTGAGATGCCCAATTGCTTGAGTCCATTCCACTGACAAAAAGGGCCAAAACCCATCTGAGGAATGCCTTTAACATGCTTAAAGGTCCCATTTTGGGGGACTGAAACTGCAGAATTATATAGAACAGAGAGAAGGCTTTTCCCACCACTGTGTGATGAACAAGAAGCTTGCCATAAAGATGACGTTGGAGCGGAAATAGCAAAAGCCATTGCATTGATCATTTGCGAGTGATAAAATTTGGCTTGATTTGGGAAATGTGTGGCTGGTTTAGAATTCTGTGGGTAAATGGGCCTGGGTAGGGTACTGTCCTACCCGTTTACAGATAATCTTGGTATTGACTCTGCAGTAAGCGAAATTGGGCTTTAGGCCCAAACAACTGCTTGGATATCAGAGATGGACCGCTTAGATTTGGGCTTGAAAACTAGTTGACCAGCATTATGTGCCTGTGAGCTAGGCATTTTTCAGGCTTCGTTGCAGTAAATTACAATAACCGAAAATTTTAGCCAAAACCCGACTTGGCTGAACCCAACTAATTATACGTGACTATTATTACTTATTACACTTGACATGTATCAAGAATATGACAAGTGTAAAATAATCGCTAAGTGATTAATACTAGTTCAATCAAACCGAGTCCGAGCTGAAATTTCCCATTACATAAGATAGTGGAAAATAATACTGGTAATTCACTACTATGAATTACTTGTGGGAGATGATATTATTACTAACAACCTTAGAAATTGTCTTGCTCTTTTTGATCGGAAATACATAAATAAATAAATAAATAAATTATCTTGCCGTAGTTCCTAATAAACAATATGTAGTCCAAGCCCAATGCAAATCTAGACAATGGGCCTAAGGCCCTATGATATTTTATTAAATATTGCAAACAAACAAAATTTTCTACGGATTTGGATTTTACCTTTTGAAAAATATCAAGTAATCCCATCTCCGCAAATAATTTTAAGAGCATGCGATTTGCCAATAAAGGAAAATCAATTATTATATTGTACAAGGACCACTGTGCAAATAAATTATAGCCCTTTGAGATTGTATATATTAAAAAAAAAAAAAAAAGAAAAGAAAAGTATAGTTTGAGATGAAGGAACATGTGGTATGCTGGTTAAGCTTTTGTCGTGTAGGGCCAGGAGCCACCCCATGAGATGGTCAGTTTGTGAAATGTCCACTGGAGACACCTCCTGCTGGGTCCCACTCAAGAATTAATTCACTTTTTCCTCTTTTATTTTATTATTATTTTTGGGGGTGGGGAGCTATAACTTTTTATTATAATTTGGTCCCTTGTTTCTTTGGCTTTGATTTTTATGTTGGGTGCTTGAGATGTGGCTTAAAAGAGGTAATCATTGTACAGAATTTGCAAGTTCCCAGTCAATGATAGTCGATAGGGTAAAAAGGTTGTGTAAAGGCAATAGTAGTTATTAAGAGAAAAAGGTTCATGAAAGCTATGTAGAAAAGTTAAGCAAAAGGTAAAAAATTATAAAGGGTGATTGCTTTCATTCAAGAATTATCAAAAAGCACCAAGAGTGAATGTATGTGATATTTTCAAGTGATACTTAGTTAATTAATTTAACATTCAGTCAGCACTTAAGCACATGTCAAATGGAATTATCAAGTTTCAAGATTTCATGTGGCATAAAACATTTATTTTTATATCTTAATTCATTACATAATATCCATGGCCTTTATCTATGGATTATATCGGAAATTATCCACTTAAGAATAACCCCACAAATATTAACACGGAAATAAGCTCATTTCGAACACATTCCTATCTCCATTTATCTTGTATCATCCTTATATAAAAGACTATACTCAAATTTCATTAGTATTCATTACTCAATACCCACACCTGCCTAGACACAGAGTGGCCTTTACATTGTGTGTAGACATGGCCTTTAATATGAAAATCTTGAAGAAAAGTTTCACATCTCTTTGACGTAAATCTACTAGCGAAACATAGTGTTGGAAAAAATTCATAATCATTCTCCACAAAATTATAACGGTACATCCCTTCACAACTTAATTTTTTCTATTTTATTGAAGTTCTATATTATGAACATATTATATATGGTCTACATATTTGTTTAATAATCAAATCCCAATATATATATATATATATATATATATATATATTTCATGATAGTTTCGTACTCAGTTATTAAGGTAAAATTGCAAAGTTCGTCCGCTAATTTTGTCATTTCGATTTTTCATCTTTTAATTTGGTCTATTACAAAAAATGTCTGTTAAATTTGAAAAAATGACGAATTTAATTATGGCCAAATTTTGCACATGTTGCTCGCCTTCTTCATCTTGGAAAATTATTCTCTGGCAAAGTCGTACTAAATAAGATTTTTTTTTTCTTTAAATTAACGGATGTTTTCTTGTAATAGGCAAAATTAAAGGATGAGAATCCCAAAGCGGACGAAATTTGCAAATTTGCCAAATGATTAAAGAAAAGAAAAGAAAAGAAGAGGTGAACAAAATGAAGCCAATAATCCATAAAGAAGGGGAGTTGTGATATCATTATCAAACAAGGAAAAGGATAATGCGGGGATGGAACCGCCCGTGCAAAAGTTGTTAAACTCAGAGAGAGAGAGAGAGAGAGAGAGAGAGAGAGAGAGGTGCGTCATTTTCTATCACACGAGTGAGGGCTAAAGTTTATTTTGCCTTTGCACAAAAACCCATTCCTCCCCCAAAAAACAACCGCTTCTTCGCACGTGATTGTCTTCACAAAAAAGCCCTCTCTATGATGCATATATAAAGCTAATAAAAAGTAACTCGCATCAAATCAGAATTATGCATCTCAAAAGGCAAGTGATGGTCCAATATGCCCCTTATGATTACCCAATTTTATTTGCCTTTATATAGGAAATTTATTTTCACCGCGCCAGGGCCAAAAGTAATACATTAATTAATAAAAAAAAGGTCAAAAGTAATACCAATATCTTTGCGTAATGGAGTTGTGATGAGTAATA
Source organism: Petrea volubilis (assembly GCA_026212405.1). NCBI lineage: Eukaryota > Viridiplantae > Streptophyta > Magnoliopsida > Lamiales > Verbenaceae > Petrea > Petrea volubilis. The sequence continues at coordinate 21,042,550 of CM047877.1, forward strand.
AATGGTGATATTCAATGATAATTATGATAATATTAAATAAAATTACTTTGTGAATGACAAGTTTTATTGATGAATTTTGTTGAGGCTCAATGAAGTGTATTTTTTGATGATTTGATTGACTATTGTGGCTATAGAAAAATTACTTTTTCGATATTTTATTAATATTTACAAAAAATTATGAACCTTGAGGGGTTATCTGTAATTTATAAAATAAGATGAACTAATTTACAATTACACTATACCTCAAGTGGTTGCCATTGCTTTTTTTTTTTTTTTTGAGAAAACAATATTGTCGTTATTTTATTGAGAGCACACTATTGTCATCAGTGATATTTTATAAGATACATTTGTCTTATTTATTCAAAAAATTTAATAATTTATTTTTAAAATAAAATTCAATATTTTACAACTTCGTAAAACTGTATTGTAAAATATTTAAAAGAATAAGTTTAATCAAACGCCGTCTTAATCTCATAACTCAAAATTAGTGAACCAACTCCACAACTTGTAGATTAGTTTTATATTGTGCAGACTACATGCTACTTTGTTGCACCAAAATGCGTTGGCCCTAACCAATGTCACGACTGTCACGTGACATGGAATTTAAATTCATTTGAACCAAAACATACGCCCGTATTAAATGCGCACCAGCCTCGGGTCTGCCATTAATGGCTTCTTATCCTGCGCCGCGCCGTAATACCGTAAATAAAGGATTATTATGCATGAAAGGGGCAATTATGTCAATTGATTTTGTTTTACTTTTTAGTCCCCACATTATTCAACAAACACCAAAAAGCCCCTCAACCCCCATCTGCCAATTAGTTCTTATTTAATCCTTGTTTCTTTATTGTTTTTTGACCCCACCACCCTACATAATTACAAAATAACAGCAAGAAAGAAAGACCATCTTTCGTTAGTTATATAAAAATAAATACATACTACCTACTATTCCACCCGTTTGGTCATTTGTATAACATATATTCACGCACATCACATGCACAAATTAAAATTTCCGAATCTACATGTTACTAACGTTACAACAACGAACAATGTTTTCATACTTACACAAGCACATTAAACACCTAACTATTAGAATGAATAAACCGAATAATTGTTTTGATATGACAAATAGTAAGTATCTTTGAGGAACGGATCCCGAAAAGCATAGAATATTTGATTCCCTCCCCTCAAATAGAAATTTATGATTCTATTCATATATATGTTTTTTAAAATTGTATCCAAAAAAAAAAATTAAAAATTACAGGATTCAATAATTTTACCAACACGTGACGTTACATGTTAGTATGTGAAATTGTTTATGAGTATTTTTTTATTTAAAATTAAATCATTAACTTAATTTAAATAACATGTATTTGATTTGGTACGCCAATCTCTTTTAATGAAAGTTTTTGTGGATAGTTTTATGTTCTAAATGCTTATAGAAACCATCAATAGTTAATACTAGATGTTACAAAGACAATTGTAAATTATCTTACATGAGATTATTGAAAAATTTACATGTTATTAGTTTTATTCATGGATTAAAAAATCTCTTACATTTTACATATGAATATATTAAAATTTAATCAATCATCGCCAATTTATCTTAATCCCAAAACTAAATTTAGAGGATAAAAAAAGAACCATCTAGAACCTACCTACATTTTCAAAATATGGAAATATCTCATAAAATGAAAAAGAAAACAAAATAATACTATATTAAGAGCAATTTCCACCCTTAAAGCACTTGAATGAGAAAGCTAAACAAAGATGAGATTAAGGATTGGGTGTGCATATAAATTTCAAAATAAACAAGAAGGGCAGCAAATAGAAATAAATAATTGTTTGCGGGTTCATTTATAAAGTCACCGTTTCTTGGTTTGTTTGTGTTTGTGTCTAAGCCCTCCTCAAATATGCCATGTGATGTTGCTTAAAACACCTCTCTCTTTGATTGACTTCCGACGAAAGCCACCGGGAAACGACATCGACACACGTCAAATCGCCGGAATCTGACGTGACCTCATCGGAGAAACGTGTGGAAATTACCATGAGCAGCGTACATAACAGCGTGGAAACTGTAAATGCCGCTGCAACTGCCATTGTCACAGCTGAAAGCAGAGTTCAGCCATCTACAGTTCAGGTGTGTGTATCTATCTACACATACACATATATATATGGTTGTATGTGTGTTCTTTCTTGGGGTTTTTTTTTTCATACACTTGGAATGCTAATCAGATTCTCTTGGCATGTGATTGTTTTGGTGTCAAATTTCTTGATGTATGTGGATTTTTCTGTTGATTAATTGTTTTTTAATTTGAGAAATCCGGATGTCAATAATTTTGGTGATATTTTTATTTATTTATTACAATTCTTGATTTTTGACTCTCTCAGATCACATGAGATGAAAAAAATTGAATCTTTTCATTTTCCTGTGCGAGAGGATATTTTTGTTGTACTGGAGGAGAGGGTTGTGGTGAGTGGTGCGTGGTGAAGTGGGGATGTATAGTGTGGATAAATAGCTCATAGGGCTATGATTACAAGAAATTTAATTGGGAAAAGAAAAGAAAAAAGTTCCCCCTCCTCCTAGGTTAAATATAGTGGCAGCTAAATTTGACCTTAAAGTGAAATTTTGCAAGAATAGCTTTTGAACTGGAAAGATTTTGATATTTTCAATGTTTCGAGCTCAGAATTATGTGTATGTCCTCATGTTTAGTACCTTTATACAAAGTTCAATCAATATAAGTGAGATAACTTTAGCAAAGAGATCAGATTGCATATTTTTCTTCCACAGTTTTCTGGAACCAAGTTTAGGAAAGATGGGCTCTAAGCATATATAATTTGGGAACGTTTAGCATCATTTTGCTCATCAATACCCCACGTTTCTTCCAACTTGTCCAACTCCGTAGCGATTGAATGGTGGTTCTCTGTAACTGGAGTTACTCCAGAATGTCTGTTTATGAGTTCTTGAGCACAAGGAAACTTCTGGAATCATGTTGAATATCCATCTTTTTTGGGTCCTCAAAGAATTGTGTTGGACTTGCCGGAACATTGAAACAAGTTCTAAGGTTTGTTTTGGCTGTATTTTTGGTTGGACGTGTCAACTCTTGTAGCCGTATTCTCTTAGACAAGAGAAGTAACAAAGGACTAAGATCAAGTTATCTTATGGTTGCAATATCTGCTAAAATTAGATTGGGTGCAAGAAAACAGAAGTACAGTAAGGACGAGAAATGTGTACATGGGATTTCCTTTAATCATGGGGTAAGATAGCAGATGAGATTGAATAGCTTAAGTGAGGCATTTTCCTCCAGGTTTATACCCTGGAGAATGGTCGACTAGGGAAGGGATGCATGAAAGCAAAGGCAGAGACTGAAAGAAATATAACCGACTGAAGAGCTATTAATCTAGATAAAAGTCTTATGCAGCCACTCTATGGTGAGCTGGTGAGATGTAGGTCGATCGAAGATATTGTCATTCGTCTTGCTAGAATGATCGAAGATATTGTCAGAAAAGTGGGAAGACAAACAAAAAAGAAAAAGTAAATGCACTACGGGAAAGTGGGGAGACCAAGCTTCAATAGTCTTTTACGGTAATGCTCCTTAGGAATTTGGAACGAGCAGCAAGTTCCCTTTCTAGTAGGATGTCATTGAAGTCATCCCAGCATTACCTAACCTGTGCAGGAATTAGCTGAGAGTTGATGTCTTAATTTTTTACTTTAGCATGACTGTATTTTGTTTTTGCCAGAGGCCATTTGACCTTGGGAATGGCTGAGGAAACTATTTCAGTTAGAAATAATTTGCAGCCTTGTGATGTAATGCAATTTCAGCTTTCTGTCATATATTTATAAGTATTTAGTTCAACTTAATTTGTCCGGAGCTTTGGATGCTTGTTATAATCTTTCTTTTGTCATTATGTGGAGCTATTTCCCTCAACTTTTCCTTGAATCATAAAAGAACAGATGTAACAATCGATGATGCTTCTATTTTTATTTGATTCCAGAAGAGGAGATGGGGAAGCTGTTGGAGCATCTACTGGTGTTTTGGTTCTTACAAAAACAGCAAACGAATTGGTCACGCCGTCCTTGTGTCCGAACCAGCTGCAACAGGGGCTGCAGCTCCTATTGCTGAGAACAGGTCCCACTCTTCCAGCATAGTGTTGCCTTTCATAGCCCCTCCCTCTTCTCCTGCTTCTTTTCTTCAGTCAGATCCTCCCTCTGCTACTCAATCACCCGCTGGTCTACTTTCCCTTGCATCACTTGCTGTGCACGCCCACTCTCCCGGTGGGACCCAACCTATTTTCGCAATCGGCCCTTATGCTCACGAGACTCAATTAGTTTCGCCACCTGTGTTTTCTACCTTCACCACTGAACCATCAACCGCTTCTTTCACTCCACCTCCTGAACCATTGCAAATGACCACACCATCCTCCCCAGAAGTGCCATTTGCTCAGCTTTTGTCATCGTCACTGGCTCGAAACCCGAGAAACAGTGGGGGCCATCTGAAATTTTCCCAGTATGAGTTCCAACCATACCAATATCCGGGAAGTCCTGGCAGTCATGTTAAATCGCCTGGCTCGGCAATGTCTACTTCCGGGACGTCGACTCCCTTCCCTGATAATAAGCATCCTATGATGGAGTTTCGCATGGGGGAAGCTCCTAAATTTCTTGGGTACGAACACTTTCCTAACTATAAGTGGGGTTCAAGAGTTGGCTCGGGATCGTTAACACCTAGTAATGGTTGGGGGTCAAGGCTAGACTCTGGAACTTTGACACCAAATGGTGGGCTCTCAAGGTTAGGTTCTGGAGCTTTGACACCTAATGGTGGAGAACCCCCATCCCGAGACGGGAGCCTTCTGGAGAACCAAATCTCTGAAGTGGCATCACTTGCAAATTCGGACCATAAATCTCAAAACGATGATGTTATAGTTGATCATAGAGTCTCATTTGAGCTGTTTGGCGAAGACATCCCGACTTGTATCGTGAGGGAGCCGGACCCTTCACATAGAAATGCATCGGGTGATCTAATAGCAGAAGTCACAAATAAGAAGGATTTGATGACAATGAGGGCAGCTAGTTTTAGAGAACATTGCAATGGGGACACTGTGAACGATGTACCTAGTATATCTTCGGATGTGGAGAGAGAGGAATTACATCAGAAACATCGTACCATCTCATTGGGCTCAAGCAAAGATTTCAATTTTAATAATGCAAAGGGAGAAGCCTCGGAAAAATCTAGTATTGATTGTGAGTGGTGGACTAATGAGAAAGTTGGCAGGAAAGAATTAGGCCCTCAGAACAGCTGGAATTTCTTCCCGATGCTACAATCAGAGGCCAGCTGATGCTAAACATGTCTATTATATATATATATATATATATGTATGTATGTATGTCTTAAAAGGTTCAATAGCTCGAAAATTGCGGAGCATAGTGCTATACTTTTGGAGACGGAGATCTTTGCAAAGCTTTGTTGATTTAGCTGTGTAAATGGATCCCAGAACCTTGCCCTCCATAACTGAAAGGTATGTCTGGATTACCTTAATCATGCCTAGTAGATTATTTTATCAAGATTTTTTTCCTTTGATATTCAGAACTTTAGGTGTATACATAAGATTATTTTCAAGTACAGGTGTTATGAGTAATTAACATGTATTATGAAAAATGAATTCTTACTGCTCCAAGAAAATCTGGTACCTTTATGCCGTGAAGTCTGGTACAAACACTGATCTATCCTTATTTTTGTCTTCGTTGTCATGTGGATTAACTGTCTATTTGCATCGATTTTGAGTTACATTTTAGGTTGAATTACTGCCCAGAAACTATTTCCTTCCAGTTCCAGAAGATGGGCTTTGTCCGTATTTTCTTGCATAGATTAATCCTTGGGAATAACCTACGATTGATCTTGCCCTGTCAAAATTTCTTGAAAATCTTGAATTTTAGGCCTCAAAATTGTTTGCAAACAAATTGTCCACATTTTGTAGTCATCTTCTATCTAGAAATGATCAAACCATGGTCCCCAGACAATCTGCACAGAAATCCTTAACTCTCTCCCGTGGTTCTTTTGCTGCCCAAATGCTGCCAAGCGAGTACATTTTAACTGTTAGCACAGAAGTTTCTGGCTTCATGTGATGCAGACGATGTCGCGCGCGCACACACACACACACACACACAGAGCATGATAGCTGATGGGAAATTCTTCTATGTATCCCGTCTAGACTCTATACATGCATCAAATGTTTTAAATTGTATTGCATCATTAATTCACATTAAAAAAATATATCAACATAAAAAATGTAATGCAATGTAAACTATTTAACCTATATATAGGGTCCAAACATGGGTTTCATAAGGTAGGGATGTCATGTCAGCTGACCTGATCCTGTCTTTTGGAGATAAGGTAGGCAAAACACTGGTCACTGCATACCTGCCATGAAACTGACAGTGCTGCACTGTGTCAAGAAACCAATAACGTTGGGTAATTTAAGGTTGTTAGATTGAGGTTGTTAAAAGTCAATAAAAAGTTGGGACAATTTCTAATGTTTTGAGTGGATCTATGAGTCGTGGAATGTTGGTGATAATGTTATTAAAATTATCGGTTTGTGTGTATGATCTTTTTTCAGAAATTTAGTTTTACTCACTTGGGTAGTGTCTAAAAGTATTCGAGTTGTATTGAATGTATGTACATAACAGTGTTATAAAATTTTAACACTAATGTTATTCAATATTATCACAAGTCTTATTCGTTAAAAAATTATCAAATACTTTACAGTAGCACTTGTAAGTCTTGGCTCTAAAACATTTTATAAAATGTTTTACAAAACTTATAAATAACAGTCACCAAGTTGAAGGGTAAAAAAAGTTAGTTAATTTTTAGCCACAACACTTGATTTCACATTTTCACACACACACACGGCACACCATATGTTGGGCCTTAAAATGTATACGAGGCCCAACTAGTGCTTGTCGGTCTTCTGATCCATTTGCTGGGCTAGCTTCCATGTCCTGGCTAAAAGCCCATTTAGTTGGACAAAAATATCTTTGATGTAACAATTTGTGCTTTACCAAATGAATCCCTCTAAAATATCTCTTGAAAAATAGGGAATATATATATATATATATAGATAGATTTGGAAAATGATATCCAAACTAATTACTCTATGAAATATATTTTTCATGATATTACTTCAATTGCCATATGTATTTTCATGAAGGAGAAAAATATATTTAGTTGGATTCTTTTTACTTCGATTGCCACATATATTATTCAAGAAAAGTACACTGGAGTGCAAGAACTCTTGCAATTAGAAGCTATATAAAATGTAACTAAAAAATCCTAATTGGTGCGACAATACACACAGAAAAATTACTTTATGAAATAAAGAATTTAGTGAAGACAAAAAGGCTTATTTTAGTAACTAGCATGAAGAAAAAGAGAAAAAACATTTGTGATGGGTGTGAATCCACCAAAAATAAATCCTATTCCTCTAACTACAAAATTAAATTATAGACAAGGTGAGAAGGGTCGATCCCATGGGGAATAACTTATTGACTAGATAAGTAGATTTTCAAGATAATCAAGCGTTAAAAAGAAAGTAAAGAGAATGGAGGTTTTGAATAATAAGTCAATGAAATAAAATAAAAGCAAGAATTTTTTTTAAAAAAAAAATCTATGTGAATAAAAAAGAAAGTAAAGAGAATGGGTTTTGAATAACAAGTTAGTGAAATAAAATAAAAGCAAGAAAACGATTAAAAAAAAACAAATCTATGTGAATAAAGACTCAGTCAATGGTAATTCTTCGCACAACGTTTTCATGGATTGATCATCGATTCAAAGATAGCTCTAACTCATGCAATAGATTGGTTATAGCCTTCAAAGAACTCCTCCAACCTAATATTTCCTTAATAATAGACTAGACACGCGAACGCGATAAATAATCCCTAATTAACGAATAACCCTAGTCGAACGATATGATTTAACCTGTTAAACAACATTAAAAACTAGAAAAATTCAATCCTAGCCAACAAACCCACAAACGTGGTTGTTTGAAACTAGATTATGTATTTTTCGTAGTAACCATGATCTCTTTTGAGCACCATAGAATTGTCTCATACAATCCTCTCTAGGCCTAAAATTAACCAGTTCTCACTCAATCAATCCAAACACTAGAAAGTATTTGAATAAGATTCGACACCACCTTCAAGGCTCAATTAATATTAAACCAATTCTCATTCAATTTAATATCGATTGATCTTGTTTGACAGAGCAATAATCATGAATCATCTCTCGATCTCATCATAGATTCTCAAATTCAATGATTAGAGGTGGCCAAATCCTAATCAAGCATTACTATCATTAAGCAAGATTCACACACAAAGTACAAGAAATCATTAACATCCAAGGGATTTTCATAATAGGGACTAAGGAAATTACCCCATCCCTTACACTTGATAAATAAATTAGTTCATGTTGAATTTAAAAACAAGAACGAAGTATGAAAAAGAGTTCATAAAGGGGAAGAAATAAAACTAAATTGGTGGAGAATCCAGGTATGAAACTCCCTCAAATGGTGTTCTTGACTCCGCCTTCACTCCTCTTCGATCTCCATCTTCAAAAAATAAAAACTAAACAAAAAATTAAAAGAGTCTTTTTTTCTAATGCCTAAACCCTAGCAAAAGCTGCCCTCATGTTGTGCCCTAATTCTCAACTTTAAAGAGGCAGAAAATCGCCCAAAATCTCTTTATTAATCAGAGTCCTACGCGAAGGAGAGTTTGTAACTGTTGCCGCGAATTCTGCATATGCACACAAAATATTTTGCATACATACCAATCTTACAGACTCAATTCTCCTCCTGATGGCTGCAAAATAACAGTTTAACTCAATTTTGCGCACACTAAAGCTCAAATAAAATGAACACCAAAATCAAGTATAATTACGGACTTATCACAAATACACCGTAATTATTGGGAATTTTTTTATGCACTTGGTACCAACCTCCGCGCATACACCAAACGGTTGAAATTATGTGACACTATTATTTCACTTAAGAAAATATTGACACATAAAATACAATTCAATTTGAACCATTGGATTCATTTGTTGAACTCGAACACCGAATTGTTACAAGAATTTTTCGTAATCATTTTATGGGTCCAAAGGGCAATCACAATTATTAATTTTTATAATTTACGTTGAATTCCATAAAATGAATACGCACAATCAAATTTACGATCCAAATAAATTCCTCACTGCACAAGATCAAATCATCCAATAATCCAAGATTTTTCACCAATTATGCACAAGAAAAAGTAAATGTCTGCTGTGGTTGTGGGCACAAGTTTCACATTTCAAAAACTTTTATAAACACAGTGCATGAAATTGCTAAGCATGGGGAGATGTATTGGCGGAAAGTGCCAAAAGTAGATGATAACCAAAGCCTAAATATTGTGTGCTCTGGTTACTGTTGCAAATTCCCATCCCACTTTGGTGGGGTAAAGTTTCCTCTCTCTCTCTCTCTTAAATTAAATAGCCTATCCACTTATTTCTCTTCCTATATAATAGCTAATTAATTAAATATATTCCCCCTCTTGAGCATCCCATTTTTAAGATGGAAAATTATAGTTCGAACTTGATTTATTCGAATCAAACTAATCGTATAGGAAGTATTATTATATTTGTCATGTGATATGTTATTCTACTTAAAATATATAATAATTACATGATAAATATAAATCATATATTATGTTGTTAATATCAGTTCGATCGAATTAGATTTGGGGTCCAGTTTTTGATGATGTCAGTTTATAGTTATCATCGTTTATTTTTCTTTCTTTTTGTCAACTTGTGTTTGTGTTTGTCTTTGTCTTAGAATGATAATAGAGAAAAAAAATTAAGCACCCATATGATATGTAGTCATCAAAGTGATGTTAGCGGTCAATCAAATATAAAGACATGCAGGTATTTAACTTGTAAGTGTTTAGATTGGAGGATTCATGTTTAGGAAAACGCTTTAGATATTAAATATTATCTTCATGTTTCATATTTTCTATGTCTTTTTTTGTAAGTTAATTCAAGATCTTTATAAACAAAGTGAGTTAATCATTGATTTTGAGTGGGGTTACGTATAATCTAAGAATAAGTATATTTTAAAAGTAGTGTTCTCTTAAAAGGTTGATATACTTAAAAATAAATAAAATAAAATGAAAAATTGTGTCATACAATATTCTCTACATAAGCATGAGGGCGTCGAAAAGCGATGGGAGTATCTTGTCACACCATGCAAGGAGAAATTCAACGGTCATTTATCATTAAATTTTCAATGCATACTAGTCGATTTTTATAGGGATTTGCATGGAATCATTTTCATTTCTTGTTCGCTTGTTCCAAAACACTACAAGAAAATCGACGAAAAATTCCGACATAATTTTTTCATTCGTCGGGAGGCTATCGTAAATTTATAATTTTAATACAATTTTCGTGGAATTTAAGCAAGACAACTGTCAATGAAATAAGCCTCGTCGCTTCTCAATCCTAGTGGAATTCCCGTGGACAAGTTGTCAAAAAATTCTTCTTGTCGAAAAATCATTAGACGTATGCTGGAACTTTGCACAGAAAATAGTAGTTGCCAGAAGAAGTATGTCATTCCGTATTTTGAAAGAATAGCCGAAGGAATTCCATTCGCACAACTTTGGCGCATGCAATCAATCTAGCAGTCAAATTAAATTCATGCAATGATATATAAGTAGGAAAAATTATTTTATATTTTGACCAAAACTAGACAGTTCGGATCCTCTGCTACGCAACGGTACTACATCTCCTTCTCCACTCATCAATACACGCTACATGTATTGGTGAGCAGTTCGAATCCTCTGCTACATAACGGTGCTACATCTCCTTATCTACTCATCAATACAAGCCACATGTATTGGTGAGCGGTTGAGAAAAGGAAAGAGAATATTTAAATATTTTTCCATATCATAAATTTTTCTCTTTTTTTATCTCAACTGTTTATCAATACACATGGCGTGTATTGATGAGTAGAGGAGGAGATGTAGCACCGTTGTGTAGCAGAAGATCTAAACTGATTTGTGAGCGATTGAGATAAGGAAAGAGAACATTTAAAATTTTCTCTTTCCTTATCTCAACCGCTCATCAATACATGCGGCGTGTATTGATGAGTGGAGGAGGAGATACAGCACAATTGTGTAGTAGAGGATCCGAACTGTCTAGTTTTGGTCAAAATATAAAATAATTTTTCCTATATATATATATATATATATATATATATATCGTTGCATGAATTTAATTTGACTGCTAGATTGGTTGTGTGCGCCAAAGTTGTGCGAACGGAATTCCTTCGGCTATTCTGTCGGAATACGGAATGACATACTTCGTAGGAAAACAATAGTAGATAAGTTGAATTTAGAAATATGAATATGTATCGCTGGATAACAATAATTATACAACATAATTTCAATGCCCCCAATCATCTAACTCCACTTGTTATGAACATCACAAACTGGATACTTACATTATTAGTTAACAACGAATTAAGAAATTTCAAAAATGTGAAAAATGTGAAACGGTGCATAAAGAAAATCAACGTTGTAGCCATATAAAAGAAAATGCTTGAATAATACTATAATATACTAAAGGGATATGATATCAGCACTCCACTTCAATTTTTAGCTTTGGACATTTGACCAAAAATATCATCTTATCTTTTAAGCATTTTTTAATTTGATTTGTTGGCAAAATTACGTTAGATCACCGTACATTTATGATTTACCTTATTTTCAATTTGATAGGATAGGATCCACAACCCATAACAAAAAATCAAATCATCTTCTTGACTTCTCGATAGCCATAATAAACAAGAGCAGAAAAAATTCAATATCCAGAAAAAAGTTTGCCGTACTTTATTTCTTTTATACAAATAAGCATAATAAACAAGAGCAGAAAAAATTCAATATCCAGAAAAAAAGTTTGGCGTACTTTATTTCTTTTATACAAATATTGCTTATTATTATTATTATTATTATTATTATTATTATTATTATTATTATTATTATTATTATTACTATTATTATTATTATATTTTTGGTAGGATCAGACATATGAACCAATAGTTTGATCGAAACTCTATTAGAAGACACAAATATTTAATAAGTATTTAAATTTAATTTTTATCTATTAGTGAAAATATACTATCTTTTGGATTATACTATATTTTGCTTTTGTACTCAGTAATTTATATATGTAATTTATTGAGTTTTATTGCAAGAGTTTTTTTTAAAGAATGTTTCATATATTTCAGAACCAATAGATGAATACAAAAATGAAATAAAGATGCATATTAGAGTGGATGGTATATTTGTTATTAAAAAATAATATAAATAATATTTTATACATTAGTCGGTATTTTAATCAATTACTTAATAAAGCAATGGGGATATAGCTCCCATATAAAAATTTGGAATGTCAGCATCATCTTCCTATACTAAAATGTAATTTGGCATAATACAAAACATTGAGTCCCAAACTCAAATCAAACTACATAGCAAAATCTTACAACAACTCTAACCAAAAAGATATATATAAAAATCTTATGCTGCTGTTTACTTTTATGGTTAAAAATGAAATGATTTGATTGTGTATTTTACTTTTAAATATTCAATCAAATCATTCAAATTTTAACCATAAAATTAATCGGTCCCTAATCAAGGAGATGTCGAAAAAATCCGGGGTTGTCGTGTAGATTTCTATAAAGTTGGAGAGGCAACTGTTATTTGCCAAAGAAAGGCCACCTTTCTTGAAAATGAAACAAATTGTGGGCCACCGGCAATACAATAACTACGGAGTAATGCAAATTCCAACAATTATATGGTGCTAGTAATTAATGAGTGCAATGACTAATATTCGGTTTTTGTATTTATGTTTTCGCCCCAAAACAATTGAAATTTATTTCTCATGATTGCTCGTTAGGATTGAAATCTTTACTCTTCACAATTTAAGATCACAAAAGCAAATGCTTTCGCCCCTCAATTATATCAAATTAATTGTTGATTTTTTGTTATAAAAACTAAGTATAAGGTAAAATCAATTATTATGCAATTAAATTTCCAAATATAGGAATAAATTCACACCAAACAGATTTAATTGGAGCTGAGAATTTTGAATTTAAGTTGCTTCTTGTTACGCTATTATATAATTATGAGAAATACTTTTTGAACCGAGGTCAATTTATGAGATCATCAAATTACGTGTTTCCCATATCTTGATGTAAATTTAATTTTTGAACCAATCCACCTTCAGACTACGTTTTGAAATTCTATAAACCTAAAAATACCGGTCATATAAACACAGTCATAATACCTCACACAATTATAATTTTTCATTTTCCAAAAATGAGTTGTGCAATGACGTTAAACTTCAGAAGTACTTAATGTAATTATCTTTTTTAATTATAAACGGGAAAGTTGACATCTCAAAATTATGATACTTTGAAAATCTTTCATCTTAATTAATCAAATGTAGACATTTATATGACTTTAGGCTTTAATAATTATTGATTATGGTGTCACATTAAAAAAGTTAGACAGAGGCCACGAGTGTTTTTAATTTAGTCCAAAAAAAGACAAAAAAAAAAAAAAAAGAAACCATGAAACATTTTTCACAAATTAAATTTGACTAATTCATGTTCTTTTTCTTTTTATATATACATTATTTAAATTACCGACATAACCCGGGCATATTGCCATTACAATAACTACTATTATAACGGATCTAAGTGGATGTTGCTTTCAAATCTAAACCTGTCCGATTCTTTACTAATTATTTTACCTTACGTAGTCCTAATTTATTGACTACAATTTGTCATATAATTAATTCATACCAATAATAAATATCCAACATTTATTTTATTTATCCTCTCTTTTTTTTTTTTTTTTTTTTGCATTAAAGAACTCAAAATTATTCACATTTAAGTCTCCCGTCACTTTCAAGAACTATAAAGTTCATACCAAATTAAATAGGGAGTGTTTAGTTCCATATTATGAGGTATTTTTGAAAAAAATATTCCTAATATTAAATGTGGAGAATGTATGAAAAAATTGTATTTTCATTTAAGTTTATATGGATTATTAGTGTCACGTTTTTGCATAATTGGATAAATTATTAATATAGTTATATGCCAATTACAATATATATATATACGTATATATATATATCTGAAAAGATGTACTAAGAAGAGAATATTGGTATTTATTTTGGAATTATGTGTTTTTTTGGCAAAAATAAAATTAGATAAAGACATAAATTAACAACTCTCAATTTTCCTAAGAATAAAAATTAAAATGAGCTAATTAAAAATAAAGTGCGTTAAAGAATATCTCAAAAGCAACCAAAGTGTACCCTATAAAAGTTATCATAAACAAAGAAAAATATCGTAATAAAGTGGTAAGTATTTAATTACATTTATAATTATTCCACCAAAATTACATTAAATCACTGTCCTTTCCTTTAATGATAAATAATAATTACAATAATTGCTACTATTATTAAATTCTTCACTCAGACAACTTCATTTCTCTGCACTGTCTCTCTCTCTTCTCTGTCTCTTTCTATCTCTCTACGCGATCTCTTGCAATAATCTGAATTCACACGCACAACACGCACTTGAATTATTACGGCGTAGTTGTTAAGCATTCGGACGTTAGGCATTTGTTAAAAACCGAACGCCTAAAATTTTGATAGATTCTGCAGAATAAGTGAGCTGCCTTTTTGCTCGTGGGATGTAAGCTGAGAAGTTGAGGTGAGATTTTGAGTAACTTTTCTTTAGTTTACTGTGATTACTGCGAATTTCTAAAGTTCATATTTTTTTTCGGCTGAAATTTTGTGGAGCATGCTTAGATCTGTAGTGGAAAGCTGTGATTGTGGATAGTAGATAAGAGAGATGCATTTTCTTGCCGTACATGGTTATTCAGAGACCAGTAGTGTGAGTTGATGATTTTCTTTAAGATAAATAAGAAAGATGGGGAATTTAGGAGTTGTGTTTCTGAAGTGGGGAAGATTTGTGTTTTAATTAAGATTTCAGCTCGTTCTGGTGAGTTGAAGCTTCTGAAGTTATACATAATTCAAAGATAATGGCTTTCATCGTCATTGTATTAGAATGGGAAAGGAAATAACTCATATGGGTGGTTGAAATTCATCCTTTTTACTACTTATTTTATGCACGGAAGCAGAAGATAAATAAACAAAGAGAAGAAAGAAGAAAGACCCCATCTGAAGTGGAGAAAGATTATATTGGTAGATTTCATGGATTTTATCATCTGGGTCTCAGCATTTCTATTTTTAGAAGCTTGCATGTTACCAAAAATATACTTTCACTTTTCGTAACGTTCTATGGCTGTTGTAAAATGGGATCCGTGCAGTTAATTATGATTGTTCTAGAAAGAACAAAGAGATGCAAATAACGGTTTCGTGTTATTTCCATTTTCCATGTTGCTTGACGAGTTGAATGCATATGTGCTGTTGAAAGTACATATAATGGTTTCTCTGGTCTATTTTGTAGATCTATGACCCCAGTTTGTTGTAATGATAACTGAAGACTAGAGTCTTTATTTGTTACTAAAAATATAACACAACTAAAGAATCCAACTTGGCTTTGTATGACATGGAAAAAGTTCATGTAAAGGAAATGTTGAAGAAAGTTATATGAATAGCACTATTGTGTTTTGCAGTTGATTTGATTTAATGAACTCAGCTGTTGTTGAGAGCACGGGCACTTTTTTCCATATTCTTCTGTTCTAGAGAATATGCCTTCATGGTGGGGGAAGTCATCTTCAAAGGAAGCGAAAAAGAAAACAACCAAAGAAAGTTTTATTGACACATTACATAAGAAGTTTAAGAGCCCCGAAAGTAGATCTTCAAGTAGATCAGGAGGGGCTAGAAGACGTCCAAGTGACACAGTTTCAGAGAGAGGGTCCCAGTCACGAGCCCAGTCAAGGTCTCCATCACCCTCAAAACATGTAGCACGATGTCAAAGTTTTGCTGAAAGGGCCCAAGCCCAACCACTTCCCCTGCCAGGCCGGCACCCTGCCAAAGTCAGCCGTACAGATTCTGCAATAAGTGAATCGGCAAAACCAAAACTAGAAAGGATCTCCAAACCCTCATTGTTTCTGCCTCTTCCCAGACCTGCATGCATCCGCCAAAGACCAGAACCTGCTGACTTGGATGGTGAATTGGGTGGTGCTTCAATCTCTAGTGAATGTTCCATTGAGAGTGATGATCCAGCTGATTCACATCAGCGTAGTCCTCTGGCAAATGACTATGATAGTAGCTGTAGGACTGCTGTAGGCAGCCCCTCAAGGTGAGTATATTTCTGCAATTGTATGACAAAGTATAGCAGTCAATTTTCTAAGTGTATTCTTCTAGTTCAGATTTACTTATGTTTAAGGTTTACGTGTCTCTTACTAACACGAGGCCTCCTTTCTACATTTTTTCTCCCTGAAGCATTTCTATTAAGGACCAGTCCACTGTTTCACCGGTGGTTTCAAGGGAGTCACCAGTACCAGTGAATCTCTCCTCTAATAAAATTATTTCCTCTTCACCTCCCAGAAGACGACCTTTGAATGGTCAAGTGCCTAATTTACAGGTTCCACATCATGGTGCCTTTTGCAGTGCTCCAGATAGCTCAATGTCTAGTCCTTCTAGAAGTCCAATGAGAGCCTTTGGCTATGAGCAAGCTGCGGGTACTGCTTTTACTGCTGGGAAGCTTTATCCAGACTTTCCCTTTCTTGGGTCTGGTCAATGCTCCAGTCCAGGTTCAGGTCAGACTTCTGGCCATAATTCGATGGGAGGAGATATGTCCGGCCAATTATTTTGGCAGCCCAGTAGAGGAAGCCCAGAATATTCTCCAAATCCTAGTCCTAGAATGACAAGTCCTGGCCCTAGTTCCAGAATTCAGAGCGGTGCTGTAACGCCGATTCATCCTAGAGCTGGCGGAGGCCATTCTGAATCACAGAGTAACTGGCCTGATGATGCTAAACAACAAAGTCACCGTCTCCCCCTTCCTCCCTTAGCAATTTCCAATTCCTCACCCTTCTCTCATCAGAATTCAGCTGTGACATCACCTTCAGTACCACGTAGTCCTGGAAGAGCTGAGAATCTTTCAAGTCCTGGCTCGCGGTGGAAAAAAGGGAAGTTGCTTGGTCGAGGCACATTTGGACATGTCTATGTTGGTTTTAATAGGTGCGTAAACCTGATTAGAATATCTTTATTTCGTGTCTTAATATGGTTTTCATGAATTGTTTAGTTATTTCTTCATTAGTTTAAGGAAGCTCTTATTTGCTGAAGATAATTATTTAGTTTTTTCAACTCATTCACTTCTTGAAGTTGTTTCCTGATTAATGGGTTGTTTTTCTTTTGGTTTTAGTGAAACGGGTGAAATGTGTGCCATGAAGGAGGTTACATTATTTGCTGATGATGCAAAGTCAAAGGAAAGTGCAAAGCAGTTGGGACAAGTGAGGCTTTTGGCATTTTCCCCCCTTGATAGGAGAGGCTTTTGACTTTTAGTTGTATGGATAAGCATGTTATTTACTGGATATATAAGGCATATTGTTCTGTGGATTTCTACTTTGGAGTGCAAGTCTTGGGCTAATAACTATTTATTAAGTAGAAATTTCTCATACAGTCATTCCTGTTGCTTACAGGAGATTGTGCTGTTGAGTCGCTTAAGGCATCCAAATATTGTACAGTACTATGGATCTGAGACGGTCAGTCTTGATCTTTCGCCATTCCCTTCGATATTAGCACGACATTGAGTGTGAACTTTCTAAATGCCAATTTTAAAACTATGGTTGACTGAATGCCTAATTCTGTATTTGGCTTAGAAATCTGACAGTTGATTTATGAGAGCAGTTTCACACGGCATTTGATGTTTGAGTACTAAATTTGTGAAACAGAATTCCCAAGCAATATATTTCCTAGGAAAAACTATTATCGGATGATGTAATTCATGATAAATTTTTTGATTCAAATGTATTTTCCTTTATCAGGTGCATGATAAATTATATATTTATTTGGAATATGTATCTGGTGGTTCCATCCATAAGATTCTACAAGAATATGGAAAGCTAGGAGAATCAGCCATCCGTAGTTACACTCAACAAATTTTGTCGGGACTTGCATATTTACATGCTAAAAATACTGTGCACAGGTGACTTTGGATCAATTTTCTGTCACAATCTATGTAAACGTTTTGTTTGTTAGCTAACATGTAGCATCTTGCACTTGTCAAATGTGGCAGGGATATTAAAGGAGCCAATATACTTGTAGACCCAAATGGCCGTGTGAAGTTAGCTGACTTTGGGATGGCAAAGCATGTAAGTGCGGTTTCTTCTTCAAATGTGATCAAGTTGTGCTGACTTTGTAAAATGGAAGTCAATGTAAATGATGGCCAGTTAGAGTTAATAGAGTGATTTGACTACTTGGCAGACTTCAAACCGGCTTCGTCAACTTTGAACAACTAAACTGATGCTTCATATTTTAGTTTGTTTATTATGACAATTGTCATTGTGCATCCCTACTCCAAAACCTGTTCTTGATGTTCCAGTAACTACTTTACAGTTCCTTAAGCGCCCCCAGCTTTTTACTTTTAATATCCCCTGGAATATGATGTATTATATGCGTTATGCTTTTACAGATTACAGGGCAAACTTGTCCATTGTCGTTTAAGGGTAGTCCTTATTGGATGGCACCTGAGGTTAGTGTGTTCCTTTTATTTTTTGTTGTTGTTGTTGTTGTTGTTGATTCCTGGAACCCAATGCCCCTGCAGTCTGCTTCCCACCTGCATAACCATGTTTCTTTTCTGCTTCTCACTTAGGTTATAAGAAATTCAAATGGATGTAGCCTAGCTGTTGACATATGGAGTCTCGGGTGCACTGTCTTAGAGATGGCTACATCAAAACCACCTTGGAGCCAGTATGAAGGGGTTCGTAGTTTGGATTCTGTGATTTCAAGAATCAATATTTGTCTCTCATATGTGTGTATGAACATTTTTCTATTTTGAATTAAGGTTCTCCTTGTTGAACTTTACCCAGGTTGCAGCTATGTTCAAGATTGGAAATAGTAAAGAACTTCCAATGAATTCCGGAACACCTCTCAGATGAAGGGAAGGACTTTGTGAGGCTATGTTTGCAGAGGAATCCCCTGCATCGTCCTACAGGCAGCTCAGCTCTTGGAGCACTCTTTTGTAAAGAGCACTGCACCTTTGGAGAAACACATTGTGAATTCTACATCCTCAGATCATCCTGCTGTGACAAATACAGTGAAATCCGTGGTATTATATTTTATACATCCTACTTGTTTGAGCTTTGCTAAGATCTTTACATGCAAAGTTTATTGTCATTTCTTGGATCAGGAGATTGATGCTCTCTCATTTCTTATACAGATGTTATATATGTTTGCGTATGCATATTTTTGGCCTTCATAGAGGCAGTTTGTAGTTCTGATGCTAAAGGTCTTCAAATTTCTATATTGATTTTTATAGGTTGTGCTGTGGCCTGCATTGAATGATTCAGAATCGCTCAATATATTCCACTGACTTGTTCACATTACAATTGTTTCATCACAAAAGGTCGAAGTGTGTTTGCTTGGTATATGCTGGTTAGCATTTGTTGACCAAATAAAACTTCTCTTCTAGGCTGAGGCTGACAAATTCTGGCAGAATTGCTTGACTTGGTTGGATCTTGTTGGGACCATGTTTATATTTTGAGACTTAACTGCAGATCCTGGACAAAGAATTAACAACTGGGACAACTTAAAAGTTTTAATTCTCAGCAAATTCACGGGCAATGATCTAAAGTGAATAGTCTCAGGTTCTTGGTTTAAGGATCCAATCTGATCCCCTTCTTAAGGAGAAAACAAGTTTTGTCCTTCTGGTTCACTCAAGAAACTTTTGTATAAACTATGAGGCTGTTGAATCCTATCTGTTTCAAGATTGATGTCTCGCTGAATAGTAAAGATGATTCTGACTGCAAATGAATGTAAATTTTTAGTTAAAACCTTTTTGTTTGTGGGTGCAACTGTTCAAATTACACCTTTCTGTGCACCTAGCAATAGTTTATTCTTGCGGCCTTTATTTTTATGTGTTTTAGTCTTTAGAGCTTTGTGTTTTTCTAGAGATTTGTTAAGCAAAGTATTAGTCCATGCTTGCATTTGAGGTATTCTTGTGCTACTCTACATATTACTAATAATGTGCTCTATGCGTCATTTATAGGGCATCGTGGGTGCAAGAATTGTTCGGAGGCCGGAGACAGAGAGACTTGCTATCCACTCATCTAGAGTATTGAAATCTAATTTTCATTCTAGGTCTGTCTTTCTGTGTGTGTGTGTGTGTGTGTGAGTGAGTGAGTAAGTAACGAATTATCGGGCTTGACATCTGGGTTCTGGTTCCTTCATTTCCCAGTGACACTTATATTCCGAGGAACATATCATGTCCAGTCTCTCCAATTGGGAGTCCTCTTCTACAATCCAAGGTCGCCTCAACACCTAAGCGGGAGAATGTCTCCTTCACCTATATCTAGCCCCCGGACAACATCTGGCTCATCTACGCCTCTAACTGGTGGTATTGGCGCCATCCCGTTTTACAATCAACCTATGTCATCACAAGAGGGTTTAGGGAATTTACAAATCCGCCCACACAGTCCTTCCATCAATAGCCCCTCTTACTGGGATCCCGACATCCTCCGAGGGATGCAATCAGGATCTCATGCTTTCCGGGAACTGACATCCTATGATAATGATGCTCTTGGAAAGCAGTTTGGGACTGGAAGGGCTGTTAATGGAGAACTTTATGATGGACAGTCGGTTTTAGCTGATCGGGTGTCTCAGCAACTCCTCAGAGATCCTGTGAAGTTGAATATGTCTCTTGATCTGGCTCCTCCATCTGCACTGGCATGCCACCGTATGACTGGGGTATAACTGTATTCTTCATCAAAGAGATCATCAAGAAGTTGGTCAAGTTATTATGGTTTTTCCAAGCATCGCCAATAGCTTTATTTTGTTGGGGATGCTATTTCGAAGAGTCAAGGTCAAGATGCTGAGAGAAGCCATTGAATATGATGGGGTCTCATGCTGAAGCAAGTTGTTCTATTCAACATTGTTGACATTGCTCAGCCAATAGGCTAAGCTGGTAACAAAACGAAGCATGGAGTTCTACCAAAAGCGATGTTGGCCATGGATGCGTGTCCTTAATTGGCTGAGCTTTCTGAAATCAGAAGCCAATTAGCCAACATAATCGCTGGACACTTTGGGTGGTGGACAGCTGAGTCCTCTAGATTTGATTTGTGACATGCAACTAACTTCAAGTTCAAATGAAAGGCCCATTAGCCTGGGGATGATAGTTTTGAAGATTGTATGGTCATCTCTGAAGTCTTTGCTCTGAAAAAAATTGTGTATATTCACGTAGTTGCATAGGAGGGGAGAAGGAGTAACCCTGGACAATAATAGCTGTAGCACTATTTCTCTTATGAGTAATGGAGAAAAGAATAGAGATTTACTCTATGTTAACGTCGCTTTTCACATTTTTATACGAGGACAGCGAAGTAACTGTCAAGCTCTGCAGGACTAGAAAAATGCTGATTATTCAGCTCATCCAACATTTAGAAACTCTATTTGGTTGTTGAGGAGGGTTCCTTAACGATATGAAAAACCCAGCTCCACCACTCAACTCGTGTGGGCAGTTCAAGATATCAAAGGTAAACCACGTTACTTTTAACTTGAAAAACATCAAGGCAAGGTTACCTACAAAAACTCCAAAATGACAGAAAAGGTAAAAGGTTGGTTGAGACTATTCCAGTTATTTCTGCTCCATCTTCCTGTTCAAAATTCAGAAGAAAAAAAAAATGTGATGCCCAAATCCTCTTAACATATTGTCCCTTGGAAGGATATTAAGCTACAGACCTGGTACGTCTTATCAAGTTAAAGATTGCTAAAATTCGATAATGCCGCTTTTCATCTTCTCTATTGAGGTACACGTACAGGTCCAACAGCAAATAGTTCTCCACCTATTCTCAAAATTCACAAGCGATCTTCACCAAGAGTTCCGTTTAACCCAAAGGTCGTCATCAAGAAGTGCACAAAACCCAACAAGATTATGAAAAATAATGTACAATGGCAGTGAGGATGCCAGAGCCATCAATTCATCTCCGGCGAAAGATCACAATCTTTCTTGAATTCTTCGCAAGAAAAGATGGAAATTGAATCATTTAATCCGTGCATGGATGAAGTTCAAGACCAAGTTTATTAAGAGTTTTCCAGTTGTAGTTTGCTGAAATTATAAAAAAACCCTTAGATGTGGAACATTACTAAACATTTCATTACCATTATTTTGTAGTCAAAAGGGACTAATTACATTTTTGGTCAGGATTATAGATCATTGATGAAAAATGAGATAAAATGTGCGATTGCGATTAAATTATAGAATAAATATTTTATATACTTGTTGGCAGAACATTATTTCTTTGACAAGTCCAAGCTAAAATCCCAAAGTTTCCTAGCCAAATCTATGTCTGCAGCCCTTGAACTTGCAGTAGCCAAATTGTTGTCTGAAAAGTATTCGCCGCTGATCCCCTTCAATTCTGGACGCAATGCCACATAACAGGTGGTTGAAGCCCCCTTTATATGAGATCAGAAAGCAGAAAGAGTTACAAGAGATGCTTTTACATCATCAAGATTTGATAACTTTCTTCAAAAATTTGTCCGGGGCCAAAGGCCGCGGACATGCACCCCACCGTTAAAGATGTAGAGAATGTAATGTCAAGGTTCAAATCTTGGTAGTGTGCGCGTGTGGTGGTATGTGTGCTTATTAACCAAAAAAAAGAAAATCTTGTAAAATTCATAACTAAAAAGCAAAAGGGCTCTCCTGAGTTTTCTAAACATAGCATGACTCCTTGTTATTGCTACAACAGACTCCGCAATCCACGAGCTACTTCATCTCATTGATTCCTATGGTTATGTAATCCAAACATTGACAAAGGATCATTAACATTATTGTGTAGTTCAAAACATGAATGGAATTATGTAATAAATCTCATTCAGTTTTCTCTTAAGCAGCAAGACTACCAACTCCAAGTCTTCAACCACTACACTGCCACGAGAGAGAAAGAGGAAAAAAAAGGTGACAATTCTATGTTCTAGAGTTTATAAGATATTCAGGTATTTACCTGTTGAACATTTTTAAGGACCAGTCGACCAAGAGTACTGACAAAACCTGCACCAAGACAAAGCGTTCACTAATTTCACTACGATACTCTTTGCAGTTAGCAAAATTAGCTGGCCATTCCAAAATGTCCTTAATATTACATCCTAATATAGTATACTATATGCTACAGATATGTCAACTCCAAAAACAAATGAATGAAGATATAACAATTAAGGAAAGTTATGAATGATCAAGCAGTGAGCAAGCATAAAATTCAAGAATATCCGAGTGACAAATGGTACTAACAAGACAATTGTTCGAGATGAGCTGGGGTTTTGAAGTCTTCCTCCTAATTTATATGAAGGGCTAGGATGTAAAATGTCGAGCACCTCCATGGAAGTCAATTAATTATTCATTATTACACGCACAAACTATTGAAACCCTGCAGACTAGAATATTGAAGACTTTCCAGCTCATCCCACATTTGGAAAGTCTATTTGATTGTTGAAGGCAGTCCTTACAATATCAGAAAACCTAACTTCACATCCACCTAATGTTGGCAGTTCAAAATATCAAAGGTTAACGACGTAACTTTACCTTCAAAAACACCAAGGTTACCTTCAAAAACTCCAAAATGACGGAAAAGATTGGTGGTGATTACTCCAGGATGAAGTGAATTTGCAGTTATATCTGCACCATCTTCCTGTCAAAAGTCATAAAAAATGTGAGCTACACAAACTAGTATAACGCTCCTGTTAGAAGATCTAATAGAATATTTGGTAGGTTAGCATAACAACTAGGATTCTAATATTAATTTGTTATCTTATTTCTAGTTTGCTTACGACTCTTGTATTCTTCTATTTTCGTCTCTATATAAAGGAGATAGGAGACTATGAATAATATACGAACATATTTTTCTCTTCCAACAGCTCCCATCTAATGGTATTGTCATTCAATTGCAGTTGCTACAAATAAATAGAATGTCTTATGAGTTATGACTCTTATCAGTTTAAAACATCTCTACAGTTAGAAAATTTTGCTTCTCTCTCCTGGAAATTCTACTTTTTGGAGGAGTGAAGGAAACAACTTTCTCCTATAATGCAATGTGCATAGTAAATGCATCCATGCCCTCAAATGCATGTTGAAAGTGACCACATGTCACTACATTAAAATGTTTTTGCATCATCTTATTCAGAAGAATCTCACAAGATGCTTCCTCTTTTTTACCAGTTTATAAACCTTACTGGCTTCAATGTTGGAAAGTTACACTTTATGCGACAGAGTAGCACAAACTAGGTACAAATTATGGATTGTTCGTTCCAAAACCCAATAGGACTCTAATTTATTGGGAGTAAAAAGTAATATAAAGATATACTCGTGGGGACAGAAGAAATTATCTCTGTATGTATTAGCAATCTAATCTATTAAGGAAAATGTACAACCTTTTAAGTGCATTTAGAAGCACATAGGTAAAGCTTGCAGTGAATTTCACAAGATTCTTGGTCTTTCCTCCCAGATTTATAGGAAATACCTTTAAATGTCTTGCCAGCTCATTAACATGGAGTACATTAGCAAGTTTTGATTGACCATATGCACCCCACCTACTGTATCTGTATGTAGAGAAGCAACAATACATCAGTTTCCGTACTTGCAAATATCATCTAAGAAGATAACGTCGATTTCTGAATTCATGTATCAGAATATTTTGAAGATGTCATAATTTTAAGCAGAAGCAATGTCAACTCAAAGTTATCAGAATGGTCAAGTTTGTCTTGGACCAGAAGTCTGTTCTCAAGAACAGCAATCGTATTAAAAGAAAATTTATGAATACAAAGACAGAACCATAACACATTTCCACATAAATACATATTCAAATAGCTAGATGACTAGAATGGAGAACTGCATACCCTTCTTGATCATTAATTCTGTCAAAAAGAATTCCTTCTTTATATGGTATGCGGTGAGCCTCTGAGGAAACATTCACAATCCTTCCCTCCCTTCTCATCTCACGAGATGTCTTTTTCATTGTATCCAATAACAAATTGGTTAAAAGAAAATGACCTGGAAACCACATAGAGAACCAGTTAATCTGAAAACGAGATTCAGCAACAAACAATTTCCCAACCGGCATACAAACTTAAGCTTTTTTTATTTCATCGTTTATTTATTATTTGGCTAGTTGAAATTCGCTGTAGCACTCAACATAATTCCATTTAAGAAGATGATCCACAATAATTGGGCACAGATAATTATAAGTAGTTCAGGCTATTTGTGAAACTGCTTTAAAACTATTGACACAGGAAATGTAGACATACATTACAAAAAATTATATGCAGTGAAATTTTGTTCTTAGATTATCTTGTTTCGTCCATATCAAGAGACAGCCATACGTAGGAAACAGTCAAGTACCCAAGTGGTTTGTTGCAAACTGTAACTCTATGTTGTCTTCAGACAGCATGAACGGGGGTGCCATTATTCCTGCATTATTACTGAGGGTAGAGGAGAAAGCCTAATCTTAGGAAACGCAAGTACGGATCAAATACTTGCCCCATGTACCAAAATATTTATGCAAGATGAATAGACTGATACTAAGTTACACTCCAGGGTTTGGAGGCATACAGTTTCGGCTTCTGTGCTCCACTTACATCAAAAGGTTCAACGGGCAACCAGAGGAAGTAAACTCAGATGCAAATTTCCTAACAGAGGCCAATGAACTGAGATCTAATTCCATTGCATCAACTTTAGCAGCAGGGATCTCCTTAATTATTGTTTCTTTAACTTGCTTGCCAGCAGCCATATTCCTGATGCCCATTACAACATGCACGCCTCGCAGCGCAAGAACACGCGCAGTTTCAGAACCAATACCACTCGATGCCCCTGAAAATTTTGCAGTAGCAAAAGCAAAATTATATCCAGGAAAGACCAAGTCATGTTGCGTTTTCGATGTTGCATGTTTGTTCATGACTACCAATCAAGAAAATTTCAAAACTATAGCATGTTCTTCATCGTGTAGGTTTAGCAAGAGTTATTATCTGCTTTAGGAATTTTTGCACCCAATACTCAAATTCTTTTAGAGTTCTTCATCCTCAATAAGTTCTCTTGAGCAAAATAAGTGGAGGAAGCATAAAAGTGGCAGATATACAAAACGAATGCACATATTTTCTTCCACATTTCGACAATCAAAGTCTAGAGGTGATGCTGAAAGATCTTCATTGTCCATTTTGAAGTGAACAGAAGGTATGGATTGGAAAAACGTGCAGACTACAGATTCTTGAGATAATTTCCAAGAACTTTTTATTGGAAATGGGAAGGAAACTAATATCCCACAAGACCTCAAATTTACATCAAAGATTATCTGAATCATCTTGAACAGCATCATTATAGTTCAGATTAACTGTCCACTGAAGACACTCAGAACCACAACCCTAGAATAGCATCATGAAAGTGCCACACTAGCCATCATCCCCAAAGAAAAATTATAGAATTTATGCACCTGATGCATATTTAAAAGTTATTAACGACTGCACCTGAATCAAATGGAACATACCATGAATAATCAAACCGAAACTCAATGACTCAGCATACATAAGCAAAGAATTAAACCAATACCCCAATTGAAATAGTGGGCCAATCTTAAGGGCACACAGGCCTATAACTAATAACCCAAAATTTATCATCAAAAAGTACACAGAATTACAGAAACACGAAAGTATATGACAAATAACAAGCTTGACCCGTAACAATGGCAGTGAGCCCAGCTCCATCAACTCCACTGGTTACTTCCTCAGCCGTAGAAGAGGAAGAGAACCCGGAAGGCCCTTCGCTTCTGAACAACCACATCTCCTGCGACAACTGACTCCCTCTCACAACCTTTCTTGAATTTGTTCGGAAAAAAGATGGCAACAAGACTGTAAAATCTCTGCTCAATTTCAGTGGTGGGATGTTTCTCAAATGGAAAGTCGAAATCACCATGAGAATGCTCATATAGTTGTGCGTGTTGCGGGAGAGTAGTTAGTGCGAGACATTCTCATGAGAATTGAGAAGTGGGCTGCTGCATGGGGATGCGGATATCGTAACATGCGGTATCCACCACACACGCAAATTGAGTGCGTATCTTGTAATTTAAATTGGGAAATTCTTGTACATATTACATTCGTGAAGGACTAGCCGTCCCGATCTACTGTTATAAAATGATGTTTTTTTGTTTTTTCATTCATCAATCAAAGTCGACGTGCATTAATAAGCAGTTGAAATAATCGATCTGTATTAATAAACAGTTAAAATAAGAAAAGTGACTCTTCAAATTTTTTCATATCATAATTTTTTGTTTTTTTTTTATCTCAATTGCTTATAATAAGCATGGCATGTATTGAGGACGAGAATAAGATGTGACATTTTTTTATAATAGAGGATCTGAATTGAATGACCAATTTTTTATATTTATTTTGTGATTAATGTATAATTTAATAGGATTGGTCAATTATTGGTTAAGTTTGAAATCGGATTAGAATAAACACTTTCCTTTCATGTATTATGGCTGCATTTGATTTCCTAATTCGTCAAGACTCAAGGTATAAAATATTTCTTTGCTTTCTCTAATTGTAATAGCAAGTCCGTGTTTAATTTTATCGGATCCGGCAGTATTCATGCTATTATATTGTGGCTCTACAAGTTTATCCCTAAAATTTGTATTAATCATAGCAAACATGAGACAGATGAAAATAAATCATTTAATTGACATTTTACAATTACCAATAATCCATAATATAAAACAAAATACGATTCCTATGAATCGATTAACCATAGGATCTTTAATAAATAAACAAATAATGCTTAAACCATAATCACTAACCTTGATCCATGATAGATGCGGAAGATAAATGGAGATAGGGTTGGTAATCTTCTAAGTCAAGAAAAACGGTGTAACTTTTCTGTACTATCTCTCTTAAATGGGATAGAAAGAAAACTACGTCTCATTTTTTCTGGCTTAGGGATCATACCCTAATATATAATGTGTCACACTTTAAGTGTGGTCGGACTTTTACATATGAAAGACCCATACTGAATATAATATTTCTGTAAAGTCATTAAATTTATTTCTTAATGGATTACATAATTGAACTCATTTAATGAGATAACAACCTATGTGCAATGTATTAAATATGCGAGACCACCAAATTAGGAAGAAAAAAAAAAAAACCCAACATAGCAAACATGAGAAAGATGAAAATAAATGATTAAATTGACATTTTACAATTACATAGGGTGTTAGACCTAATGACGTAAAACAAACCACCAACAGAGTGTATTATTACATAACAACTAGTTGACAGTAATGCAACCAATCCAACAAGGACGTTAACGGGGTTTTATTACACTTAAATGAACTGTAACTGGCTATTAATAGTTTCTCAGAAAATAACTAATTATGAATAGCAGCTTGTTTTTACCGTATGAGATATTTTCGATTCTTTGTATTTTGATTGATATTGGTGATTGATGTTCATATAACTAATTAAATATAATTGTTGAAAAAAAAATTGTATTAAAAATATTTGGGAGCTTGTTCCACACACAAAAGTAAATAGAGTTTTATCAATTCTTTGTGAAATAGACCTTCTCAAAAGGAAGGTGGAGAAAAGTGTAGAAATTGAACATATTATTTATATTTCCTAGTGATATTGGTACACTCGATACATGTGTATACTAAGAAAATAATATAATTTAATGATATATTAAAATTTTAATAGTATACATGCTATCAAAGTAGTTTTTAACTATTTTAATATATTCATAAAATTAGTGTTAACTAAAAATAAAATAATTTAAAATAAAAAACTAAAAAAATAATTATGAAGAAAGTAAAGGAAATTATATTGAATAATAGTGGGAGATAAAAGATGATATATAGAGAGAGACGAGAGAGAGAAAGAGAAAGCAGAAACGAAGTTGGAAGATGAGAGATGATGAAGAAAATTGAAAAAAAAAAGGTTGTCGATAGGTCTTTTTATTTAATGGAATAGATAATATATATATATATATATATATATATATATGAAAGTACCAAAAAAAAAGTTGGTTCTTTATTTAATGGTATAGATAGTATAGATATATTAAAGTACACTAGCAATGCACTTTTTTTCCTCTTTTGGATAATTCACTGGCAATGCAATTGTCCATAAATATCAGAAACTTTCTAAGAATTTATATACATAAAAAAAAATTTGTTCTCTAATTTCTTTTCTCTATAAGTATACATAGAGGAGTTATGACAAAAACTCTTCGAAATTCCATTTAGGGCAAAAAACAAGTTAAAGATTGTTTTGTAAGTCTAAAAATCAAAACTAATTCTTTTGATTCTATTCAAATTTTTGTGAAAGTGAGATCCCTTTTTTCAAAAAAAAAATAGAAAAATCATTATTTTCATTCAACTAATCTAAAAATGTTTCTAATTTATATGAAGATCTAATATAAACTTTTCATTATTATAATATTGAAATTTCTAAAATATACCATGAAATAATCGAACATGCTATAAAATGTTAGACATCAACCTTTTTGCGCTTGTATAAAAACCTCGCTAATATAAAGTTATGGGCTGTCAATCGAGCGGATTTTAATCCGAATCTAACCTGAGCCCGCTCCGAATTTTATCATATTCGATTGATTAACGTATTCAATAAATTATATTCAATTATAAATATCCATAATGCGGAATAAATGAATAGAATATGGAATCAAGTGGTTTGACCATTTAAAGATCCGAATCTGAACTTTAAGTATATTTATTATTAAATTAATAACCTTATGCATATAATGTCATAAAGACAGTTGAATAGAAAGCAATATATAAACCATAATAATTAATAATATACTATTTTTATTTTTTAAAGTAATTTTGTTAATAAAATAATGTATAATTTTTACACATTTTCTAAAATATTTGTTTTTAGTGTTGATGTTAAAGTTTTAATTTTTTTTAACTATTAATTGGATCGATTTTTATTTACCGAATTTCAAACTTTTTATCAAATTCGGACTTAGTCATATTGAATATAAATGCTGTAAAATTTGAGTCGAATCCAATATTGAGAAAGTTTATCGGATTTCAAAATTTTCAAATTCGCTCCAAACCGACTCATTTGCAGCCCTAATAAAAGCTGTAAACCCATAAAATTTTGTAGGTAATTAACTAGTACAATTGGGCCAGACCAAATCCCTTGGGCCCAAATCAATAAATACTATCTTCAAAGTTAATCAGTTCGGTGAAGATTTGAGGGCTGAGGCCTACCACCAGAAAACCCAAAGGCTACAATTTATTTATTAATTTTGATAAATTAAAGGCTATAATTTATTACCAACCGAAGAAACCTGCCAACAAATTTACGATTCACAACCTAAAATGCCACCTAAACATAACATTTTAGTAACCAAAATAAGGTACATTACACATAAAAACCAAAAAGAAAAAAACAAAAGACAGATTCAATCCCTAACTTTGCTATTAGAGTAATACGTCTTGAAGGCCTTAGGGAAGTAAAAAGGCAACAAAAACCCAAACAAATTGAAGCTCCAAAACGCCATATTCACAACAGCTAAAGCTTTTCCAATGTAAACTCTTATCTCGCTACTCCCTCCCACATCGAGCTTTGATATCTCACTCCTCAGCCCAATCCATGATCGTCAAAATCCTCATCGAATTGTAGAAAACGGGCACCAGGGCTCGAACAGGCAACGAAAACCGGCCCGAGCAACACACCCCTTCCATGAAAATCTGGTTGGCCAAGAGGAAAACGTGGGGGGCCGCCGCCTTGATCCCCTCTTTGTCCCCCTCGAATATGCCTTCGAAAATGTACGCTATCGGGAGAAATAGTCCGATCACCGCTCCGGCGAGGGCGTAGAGGCTTAGGATCCTGTTCTTGCCGCCGTAGAGCGGCGGGTCGGGGTGGGGGGAGGTGGGTGGGAACGCGACTCGGGAGATGAAGTACATATAGAACATGGAGAAGAGCACGAACGCCAAGTCCTGGAGGCTGACCATGCCGCTGGCGGAGAGGACGACCGCCACAGCGAGGGCGTTGAGCTGCCCGAGAGTGAAGAAGCTCCGGCAGGCGGGGGTTAGCTTTCCGGTGGCCTTTACGCCCGCGTTGGGGACTTCCGCTTCTTCTCTGGGGAGTGCTATGTCACCTGCTGGACCAACCCCACCTGACATTTTTTTGTTGCTCTTAAGTTAAATTCTTGATTTTCTTGTCTGAATTGTAGAGAGATAAGTTGGCAAGTTTGGGAGAAGAAGGTCTTTCACGGAAGTTACGGTGCATTGTTAAGGAACAAGTGGCAGTTGCTGAGGAACGTGTGGTTTGTTGCGTGTCTTGTCAAAAGGAGGGCTGGTTTGTTCTGTGGGTGTGTACTAATCCGGATATCACGTGCTGTTAATTTTTGGTAGTTCGCAAGCTTTTTGAGGTAATATAATATGACGACTAGGGATGGTGCATTAAAATAATTGGTAAATTTTTTGATTAGTTCAGGTAACCACACTTTAATGTGTCGCTAGATTTGACAAATAATATATAAAATAAACATAGCAAAAAATCATAAATACGGAACATCATAGTATCTCAAATCGGAAAATGCTTGAATACACCCTACGTTTAAAACACCGAACAATGTGAGAATTAAAACATATCAACATAATATAAGTCCATCTGTTTATATATTTTAATCTACATCATTTGGTGTTCTCGCCACGGTGCATATAAGCATTTTCCTATCTCAATGGAATATGGTAATACCAATAGCCGGGAAAAGATAGTTTGACAGCAAAACATGGTTCTCATCCATTCTGCAACAGTTGTGAATTTGTGATGCTTCCATTGAATCATGTAAATTCCTACGTAAGACCTAAACGGAGTCTTTTAAACAGCATATAACCCAATTTATTACAGGGATATATGTGTGGGGGAAATAAATCCTCACTTTCAGAATGTCGTAATTACCTCGGCACCAAGTGTGTATTATATTATAAAATCCAAACGCACCCCCAATATGGTATTCTTCAGAGGAAAAAAATAAAAATAAACAAGCTCGTAACACTTTCGTACAGAAGACCACTGGTAAAACTGGAATCTCTGCCGATAAAGCGAGGGCGCTAAGCTACACAAAATGAGTATATGACCTCCCTCTATACTAGGCAACAGCTTTTGGTTTGGGTATGTATTGCATTTTCAAACCTTTCTATGTCTTTGTTCTGAGCTTAACTTGAGCACTTCGGCCAAGCTGGTTCTCCGCATTGCATTCTTGAGGATATGATGTGTTGGAGGCCTTTAACTTGTGCTGAACATTAGTGCATCCGGAAGGCCTACCGCCTGATGAAAGGACTAATTTCACATGATCTGATGAGAGTGCATCCTTATACCCTGCACCACGGCAATAAAGAAATTCAATTTGTGCAAGTATATTTTAAATAATAGGTTTGACAGAAGAGAATCTAAAAATTACATACTCTGGGCAAGAAATGCTTTTGCAGCAATATTGGAGAATGTCATATTTCCATGTAGAGCATTGCCATCAGAAAGTACATGACGGTGCTTCTGATCTTCAAAGTCATAGTCCACGGATTGTGATGACACACATGTTTCACTGGACAAGATTTGATCATGAACCTTTTCCGACAGAACAGCCCCTGCAGAATCCTCCTTACCTCTTTCAACTAGTGAGGTACCATCAGTTTCAACACGGTTAACAGGTCTCCAAAGCTTAGAAGCAACATGGTTGGTGCCAGACTGAATAGCATCATCTTTGATGAGCTTTTCAGGGTTGTTCTCTAAACTGCAACTATCTTGGGCATCATCTGTGCGACAATTTTGAGGCTGAGTAGCACAATTATTCACAGTGATGGAAATAGAACCAATTACAACCTCGCGGTTATTTTCTTCTATCTGGTGACTGATCTCTTCCTGCAACAAGGGTCGTTTCAAGCTCTCACCATGATTCTCCATTTTATGTTTCCTGGTCCAGACTTTGCTCCCATTCTGTAGAGTACGGTCTTTGGTTGGGCCAATCTTTTGTGCAAATTCAGGTTTTGAAGTTTGAAGATTTTGGGTTACATGGGAACCATACCAGCCACCCCTATGTGGCTTTGACACCTGCCAACAACCAGTCGCTAAATGTTGATGTCCATTGTGATACGTCTGGGATTCAATGGCCTGTGAATCGTCCTGGTAAATGCATTCGCTGCTGAAATCAATCTGTGCTTCTATATCTCTCTCTGATTCTACGCTTCGGAATTGCATGGTTTCTAGGCAAGAATCAAGATTTACAGGCACATCTACTGAATTTAAACTGGTATCAGATGGGGATGAAGGCCCAGATGCTTCAGCCAAAACTGGTCCACCTACTTTATCAACAGCGACATTCAGATCTTCTTTGCACCCATAAAATTGCTCCATCACTTTTTGTTCCTTCTGACGAAGCTTTTTCTGTTTTTTCCTCTCCAAAAGCATTGCTTGCCTAATAGAATTCGGAAAGAGAATCAGAAGGGAGAACAATTAATTCCTACGCTAGTAGCCACATGTTTCTGTTATGGATTCAGAGTGCTCAACCTGAAGCTGGCTTTCGTATTTGGGCTCGACATAGTCTATCAGCAATCATAAATCATATCTGGTTTAGAATTCCAAACACCATCTAAATTCTTGAAAAATGCAAATTGTTCCCATAAGCATATCTCCACAGTTTATTTTATCAAGTATATCATACAACTAGCACTTCTATTGCTTCTCTTTTTGACATGTGAACTAAAATCAGCTAAAGCTATGTCACTCAAGCGCTAGTGCTTTACCATGTTCTATCTATCTTCCTATTGCTTTACAGGCAGATGTCTAACACTCCGAATGCAGAGAAGTATATAGATCCCAGTGACAGTCATTGAGCATCTAGCCATGACTAAATTCAGTGTGGCAAAAAATATGAATATCTGTTCATGTAATTTTCCAGTTAAGCTATTTTTTTTAAAGAACAGATTAAGTACTCTTATTTCTCCCGTCTTTAAATTTATGCAGAAGACCTTCAGAGAGTCAAAGAAAGAAATGTTTGTTTGATATATTATTCAAGGGCCATTTCAAATCAAGATCATCTTCACTGATCATGAGGGAGGGTCCTAATATAGATTATTCACACCACCACACCTTGATCCATACCAATACCAGACAACAATCCCCCAATCCAGACTACTAAAATGAAGGGGGAGAAAAGAAAAGAAACAAAGAAAGAAAAGATATAGAACTGACAAGACAACAGAAGATAGCTGTCAAAAAGATGTAAGAACAAAAACACCACTAAAGATGATAGAGAAATACAAGGAAAGATAGCAGCTAAACATAAAACTGAGTACGTAGGTTGGCTTGAACAAAAAAAAAAGAACTACCTTAAAAAGTATCATAGAAAAAGGAGCAAGCAAGGGTGTAACTGAAACAAAACCATATTTCGTAGCCAGTTACAGATCCCATACCTGTGACATCAAGTGCCAATAGATAGTCCTACCTTTTCTGTGCAGCTTCTTCCTCCTCCACAAGCAACTTCTGACATCTCAAAGCCTCTGTGTCTTTGTCAGCTACCCATGCTTTCACCTGATCATAAGCATAGGACTTAAAATAGAGTATACTTAAAATTGTTTATATTTAGTATATTTGAAATAGAATTTATTTAGTCACTAATAGTAATTAACCACAATAACTAGAAAAGAGGAGAAAATACAAGGAGAGATTACCAGTTGCTGCTCAAAAAGGAAGCTAGTGCTAGCAACTAAGTTCTTAAACTCGAGGCTACTCTTGGCAGCTTCTCCATCAAAAATGTATTTTTGAACAGAATCGGCTGTGCCGGCACATAAGAATGTTCTCTCACTAGCATCATCCAAGATACTAAACAATTCCTGTGAGGATATGGGTAGCCTGGATGGCTTAGCTTGGATTATGTCCTGCAATAAATCAAAGATTCATAAATAAACAAATAAATTGGAATGAGATGATAGTTTTGAGCAGGTGGAAATAATCAAACAGGGAGCACTACAGCAAACAGATTACTGATGCCTCGTTACCAATAGTGTAGAGCCAGCCTTCACATAAACCTGCGGAAGAGTCCAAACCCCTGGTTTGCGGAGACAGGATGCCAGAGTCCTTATTACTGATGACCCAGGAATTTCCTGAAGAGCATAGCACACAAGCAAAGGGTGTGAATTCATGCTTATTACAACACATGAAAATACAGTAAATTGAGATAAAAAGGAGAATGAAGATGAATACAACATAACAAATCTTCTAGTGGCTCAAACCACAATATTATGACTATGCAACTTGTAAATTCAAATCAACATAAAACCTATTTAAGTTCAACAGCAACAGATCAGAATATGATTCTGTAGAATTTGGAAGATATAACAAGATTGACAACATTTTATTAGGCATTCTTTCATTGTTTAACAGTAACGGTGCGAGTATGATCCTTCCAGAATATACAAGAGCAAAAACACAATTTATTTTTGGCCAAGAAATAGAAATTTTATTTAGAAAGGAAATTTTTGGTTGTTGAATATCAAAATAATTCTCATGTAAGGCAAATACATATAAGAATCTTTGTACAGGTGGTCTGAATGGCAAACACCAGTCATGGAGTATTGCACATTTCTACCACAAGCATTGAACACCATGAAATCTTATACAGAATGACTGCCTTCAACATGCTGTTAGAGGCACACTCTAGAAACTAAGGTAACATGTTACCGTAATCTAATTATATACAGATTTGAAAATAAAAAAGGGAAAGCAAAAAGCAGGACCCAGGTTACAACCTTTAGCATCACACCATCAAATGACACTACTTCGTTAGCTTCCTCCAGTGACAGCTGCACATGAACAACATTAATCATAGCCAATAAGGAAGAAAATGGAAAGAAGTGAACACAGCAGCACAATTAATTACCTTATCCCAAAATGCAGCCAATAGATCCCTATTTTTGTGAGACTCCTGGAGAATAGAACATAAACATTAAAAATATTGGAGAAAACCCAGAAGATGCTTTTAACATGATCTTCCAATTACTAGCAAGTAAGAAAAATAACATATCTACAGTTATTCTAAGATCTACTGCAGATTCTGATCAGTGGACCACTATGATAACCTTATCGACATTCAAAGATCGACGGTGCATTCGAATGTGTCTTCTGTAGTTAATTGGTGAACAGAATTCCCGGGAACACTTGTCACACTTCTGCATCTGGACTTTTAAAGGAGTCATCAAGGGCCAACCGGGGAGATCTACGGGAGGAACAAGACATGAATATTAACCAACAAATTGAAACAAACATGTTGACAAACTGCAACATCTAATCTATTGTAAATTTTGCCACTCAACAAAGGCAACAACAAATTATTGTTTCTTTCCCGGCAATGGTCAACAAATACCAGCTGGAAAATTCTTTAGACACCAAAAAGCGAGAGATGGGGATATAAAGTGTGATAGTTATTTCATTATTCTTTAAATTTAGACAGCTTAAATATTTACATACCTGGCTGATCTAAGGCATGAAGCAACTGAATCCACTGAATTGGATTATCCCCTGTTCTGGCAAAAGGGAGAAGAGGCTCCTTACCAATAGCTTGTCTGATGAAAGTATCAAGAGAATCATTTCCTTCTTCCGAGTTCATTGCACTGAGAGTTCCACTTGAACAAAGCTTTGCAACAGGCATCTAGACTTCAACTACCACTGTCTCATACAATGACACTGCATAAAAGTTTTAAACATGAAAAGAATGATCATATAGGATCAAGCATGAAAGTAACAGAAAATCAATAAAATAAAACATATATTATATGAAATCCACGATATATTTATCAAATAACTTAATCAGAGACAACCATATTCAGAAACTAGTATTAAATTTTGAGGGAAGATTTGTTTTGATAGGGCAAGCCCATATCTATTGAAAAGGATTAGTTTGACACTGATAGCAAATAGTTGAAACAAGCATCACGAATAAAGAGCACAAGGAATGTTGTTTATGTGGTGAATTCGACACTAAATCAATAGCTTTTGCCTACCTCTTTCATATTCTAATAAGCAATAACCATGTGTCTGGACATATATCAAGCCTGTGTGACGAACGCATCAAACTCATTAATGACCGCACCTCATATCCATAAAGAATAAAATTAGAACACCAACACAGAGTAGCAAAACAGGTAAAGAATAAGCAAAAAAATTGTGACAAAAATGACATAGCAAAACAAAAGGATGATGCTATAAGCATACAACAACACATAACACAAGTGACAAAATGACACCAAAATTCTCTCATAGCAAAAACAAACCAAAATAGCTAAAAACATATAGCAAATTACCTTGGATTGTTTATCCATCACACCAAACTCGCAGTTCGGCATAAGCCTCGTCCACTATATATCAGTTTCATGCATGTAGTGAATCTAAATTAACTCAGGCAAATGTAACTATTTAAGCTTTAATTTACACCAGAATCATTCGCAAGCGAAATTGCCTCAAAATAAGAATCCAACACATATATACAAACAATTAAATGAGGATTGATCACCGCAGAAATAAAGTGAAAACAAGCTAGCGCTCTAGTGTTGGATCGATGAAAATTGAAAAGTCCAAAAACTGTATAAACATAAAGAAAAAAACAAGAAATAAATAAAAAATTACTGTCAGGATTTGAGGTCACGTGATCTGGGATCACCACGTGAACAGAAGTCGACAAGAGTGAAAAGGAACACTCACCTGCGGCCGGAAAGATCGCCGGCGATCGGTGGCCTCCGTAAATGACAGATACACAGAAATAAATGTATAGCTCGTGCGCGGTGGACACGCTAAAATGTATATGGAGAGAGAAAGAAAGAGAGAGAGAGAGAGAGAGAGAGACAAGAGTCTGCGAAATAGTTTAGATAGAGAAAGTGACTGATTAAAAATTTCGAAGAAGGTGAAAGAGTGATGGAACCGAGAGGGGCATATTAATATATGGTTTATATATTAATATTAGTACGGGGAAAAAGGAAGACGAACCCCTTTTAGGGTAGAAGAAAAACGTCGAATAATGCTTTTCACGATTTTTTTTCCCCCTAAAGCGTGAAATTTACACTCCATTTAATTCAAAAATGTGCACGTATTTGCAAAAGAGGATTAAGAACTTGGATAATTGACACATTTCATTCTCTAAACATATTCAATTGACGTTATGCACTATAAAATTGAAGTTTGGCAATTTACACATTTAAATAAATATTAATTTGATACTTTACACCCTCCAACTATTTTATTAAAATTTTTCACTAAAAATAATGTTCTGACCAAAAATAAAAAGAAAATTTTGATATTTTATATATAAATAAATAAATAAAGTGACCAATTGAAAGCTGTCCTTAAAAATAGGATATAAAACACAAAATTGGGGAGTAAATAAATGGTAAATGAACAATATCTTTTCAATAAAGTGGCCAATTGAAAGTTTTCCTAAAATCTAAGATATTGAGTGTTTCTTAATATCTTGTTAATTTTTCACTTAATTTCTAGTAATAAATTAAAAAAAATTCACTATTAAAGTAGGATAATAAACAATAATAGGAATATAAAGAGAATAGATTGACAACGATTGAGCACTTCACATTGAGAATGAACATAAAATATTTTTTTTTGACTACTTTTGGTTGGTTTTATTTTATGAACTATGCATGTCACACACAAAGTTTAAATTTTTACCATTCAATGACAACTTTGTTTCTTGAGACCGTGAGATGATTTTAAAGTGATAGCAGACATGCCCATACTAATTTGAAGCAATTTTTTGTTAGTAAGGGTACTGAAAATAGGATAAATTATTGGTAATAGCTAGGCCAGATTTTTAATTTATGAGATTATCTTTTGGTTTTCCAAATTACGTTCTGAAATTTTTAGATTTTTTAATTTTAGTCGAAATATTATTTCTGGTAGAAATTTTTAATGAGAATGCGTGGAGAGTGAAAAGTGCCAAACTAATATATTTTCAATGATGCAAAATGGCAAAATTTTAATTTTAGGATGTATAATACCAATTAAGTGTGTTTAGAGAGTGCAATTTGCCGATTTCCCTTAAAAACTTTCATAGAATATAAAAAAAATAATTCTTACAATTTCTTTAAGAGCATTATATTTTCAATAAAGATATACATAAAATTTCACTTATTATTGTTGTTCTTAAAATATAAAAATATTGGAGTAAGTAACTAGTTATTTTTTGGAGTTAGGTAATAAGTAGAAGTTTAAAATTTTAAAAATTCGAAATTGTTAAAAAATTAAATTATTCTAAAAGGTAAAAACCTTTTATTTTGCTATGTAATAAGAAAACTCTCTCTCTCTCTCTCTCTCTCTCTCTCTCTCATAGGTTCAAGAATCGTAACTTTGCAATAGATAAGGACAACCTTTTTTCGGATCGAGGGTGTGCTTATGATTGAAATTAATTATAAAGTTTGATTTGATCAAGATACTTGATTATTTAATGATAGTTGCTCAATTAATTTAGTTTATAACATTTCAAAAATAGTTATACATTCAAACTTGTCACAAAGAAACCCCTCTAGACTCTAATGGAGAGTCTTCACACAAAATTTTCGTATTTTGTGAATATAAATTACAAGTCGATAAATATATGTGACAAATATTTAAAAAGGATATGAATTAGTGGAAAATAATCTCTAAAAGATTAATTCCCTTATTCTTTTCTCCGAATTTGATTTGATATTCCAATAACGCGATTCGTGGGCTGAGTAGCTTGATCACAAATCAAACACCAAAAACTTCGATGAACACCGTGAAGTACGCCGTGAACATCGTGGATTTGACTTGACTTTGACTTGAAGAAAAAAACGCTGATTTGACACCTTAATTGCAGATCAAACGCTTTATTTGGATGATTTCAACAAAAAACGCCTTGAACGTCGCTTTAATCACAGTGGATTTGATTTAGGGAAAACGCCGAAACGCGGGGCTAACACCTTGGTCGCAGATTGAATGCCTTGATTTGATGACTTTCGCGAAAAACGCTGGGAATTTCGCCTTTAATCTTCACGAATCTTCTTGAGCTTGCTTTGAGAGAATTTCGAGATCTTCTTGGCTTCTCTTGCTCTTGAAGACCTCTTGATCTCTGGCTCTTGAAGACTTCTTCCTTTCTGGCTCTTGAAGACTTGTTGATGTTTTTGAGCTGCAAATGACCCCTATTTATAGGCATCTATGCAGGGTCTTTGGATTGCTAGAAATTTATTCGATATTTATCTCTTTAATATAAATTATTTTTTTAAAAGAGAAAAATACCATTTATGTGTCATTATTTGATTGGTCCATGCGACCAAATGCGCCACTTGTCACCGTGTGATTGGTTTTGGACTTTCAGGCTGCAAGACTTGATTTAATTGGGCGGAACACCTCATATTGACACTTGACGAGCTCTTATTTGCCGGTAAAATAAATATTAAAATATTAATTAAAATTAACTTTTTAATATTGGAATTAAATTTAGAAATTTTCAAAATATAAATAGAAAGTTTAATTAATATTTAATATTTAATTTACATTTGTCAACTTTTGATAGGACGAAATTTAATTGCCAACAGAGAGTTTCGATTTAATTGTGTTTTAAATCGATTGTTTTGGTTTCCATCTTGTTCTGTCAACAACATTCATGATTTAATTTTGACATTCAAGCGATAAGGAATTGAAACGGTTAATTTGAGAGAAAAATTAAAAAAAAAAAAAAGAATTGAAATGGTGAAACCCACTAAAAATTGTTAGGCATATATCATCTTCCCCATAATCACACCTAAACCAGTGACATTACCCCTTTCCACTCGTGATTGTGGAGTCGAACAACTTGCATTCCTTAATTTGAGGGTTTAGGTGTGATTATGGAGTCGAACAAAAAATTGAAGTTTTTTTTTAAAGAAAATTTAGCACATGTAAAATAATCAGAATTTAAAAAAAAAAATGATTTGAACCCGTTTTGCATTTGGGGCTTCAAATTGTAGGACGTAGATAAGTCTTCTAATCATGAATGAAGTGTTGGCCAACAAACCTGGTGCCCCGGACCAATTGAGGGTAAATTTCACGTGCCCCGGAGTAAATGTTTGGTGGCCGCTTTTCCCAACAAACAATCAGACATACACATGCCATGCTACGGGTGCAACTTGGGTCAAGCCGTGTCACAACTTATGACCCTAACGAGTCAGTTCGATTGCAGCTCATTTTAAGCTCAAATTTTTTAAGCCTGAGTCAGACGACGAGTTGAGTTTGAGCTTTATTTTACCTCTTCGATAGCTCGCGAGCTGGTTCTCAGATTTTTTACTATTTTTATACATTTTATATTTAATATTTATTTAGTTAGTTATTATTTATTTATATGTTATTATTTCTTAAAATGTTTAACTCATGCCGTGAAATATAAGCTAATTCAAGCTTGAGCTTGAGCTTGAGCTTGAGCTTAAGTTAACAAATTTTATCACTCTTTTGCACCCCTGTGCGGATATGCCATACATCTCATTTGAGGCTTTTTTTTTTTTTTTTTACAATGACACAGGGAAAATATGTATTTTTTTTTTTATAGAAAGGGGAGAATATGTATTTGGCACAAAGAGTTGCATAAAAAAGCTTAATATCATTAGGGTAAAAAGGTTAAAACCCTTTATAGGACCCAATTAATTCTATTCATTCAAATTAAGGCAGCAGGACAATGAGATTGTGCCACTTAACACCCTTACTAATCTCAACACTATAAATAGCCTAAGATCCATATTTAGAAGGATAACACATACAAGTTAGAAAATATATATTTATGTGTAGACCTGACTTGAACATCAAAAAATGTACACTAAGTCACCCTCAATGTCCTCTTATACAAAGCTCTATTTCGTGTGTTTATAGCTAGGTTGCTTCCTCAGCCGGTCTTAGAGAAGCTCATTTGATCTTGAGGTTCGATTTGGATTTAGAAGGTTTTTATAAGTTTATAAAGACCTTATCAAGACTTTTAATATTGACCTTCACATTGATTGTGATTGACCTTAATTGAAGCTCGTTCAAATAATTTAGACAACTTTTCATTGCATTCATTGATTTTGTTTTTTCATATTATGATTTCAGTTGCACCAGTCTAGTTACTATTAGTTTTCAACACTCAATAACATCGCAGCAGCTTCGGGTCAGGCTTGTAACGTGTAAAATTCATCACCATCTCGTAAGGGTGTTGAGACCATAGAACGTTAGACGAAAGGCCCACTTTCTCTGTAGTCTGGTCACAAAAAATGAGCACACCGCCAACCTGCTGACCAAGCAAAGCAAACGTCTCTTCCGGTCAACTGTCTGTATTTCCTTCACAGCCACCAGCAGAATAAGGAGCTACATGATATATATATATATATACATGTATATATATATAGAGAGAGAGAGAGAGAGTAAATATGTCACGTCTATCATCCCGCTAACAAGCTCGAGTCCACTGATGTTGACCTTGATTGTGCCCAAGGTGCAATGATTTTTTTAATCAACGAAGCCTCGCTCCGAGTTATGGACTTTTTACCAAAATAACACAAAAAAAGTGTGCTGTTTAATATTCAGACACAATTTTAGAGCATGTTTAGATGTATTTTTTTAGAGAAGATCACTTTTTGTTTTTTAGAAAAAGGACACTTGTCACACTTCACATTAGAAAATTTGTGTTTGAATGAATTTTTTTTAAAAAAATAAAAATAAAAAACAAAGCCAACACTGATTTTTTTGAAAAACTGCCCCAAAGCAGCGTCAAATAGAAACACTTTTAATTATTATATCTAAACGCAAAATTTTAAAAAAAACTCTAGTATAAAAAGCACGATTAGATAAGTATTTTTTTAAACTCATCCAACCGGACCCTTAAAATTTCTTTCAAAAGTAACCGAAGTTTATAACGGGAATATCGACTTCAAGAAGAGTCGACATTCCCAATGTCGACACCCAATAAAATATTAATATCTTTAAAGTTTTGTAATTTATTGGATAAATAAAAAAAAAATATTAATGGAAGTCAACAACGACATTGTCAACTTTCATTAAAAAATTATTTTCTGACAAAGCATAAAAAAAATTATTTCACACATAAATACATTATTAGTGGTAGTTTCTTGTGAACGCCAGTACGTGTTTGTTTACGGCGGAAAATTCTTATATGAATCGGGTGTATAGGCCCCACCCACGCACCCTGCGGTTCAGATTCAGTCACGTGTTGTATGCATTTTATAAAAAAATTAATATATAACATGTGGTTGAATCTGGACCGCATGGTGTAACATTCGATCTATGGAAGAAAAACCCGTTTAAATCATATCTAGTTTAATGTGGCCTTGGATCTTAAAAATCAAATCACTCCCCTGTTCTCTTTTAATTATTGTTTAAAGTTTCTGCAAATAGATTATTACAAACAATTAATAATCATTACTTTAGATTAATATAATTAAAACACCATTTTAGTTAACTAATTAAAATAGAATCATAATTACTCCACACTAGTTAAAGCATATCTGGTCTAATAAATGCAAGTATTATTTTAGTTGTATACTAATTTATTTCTACTATATCATAGTTTGATATGTTTGATATTTGATGGTCACATGATTGTAATAGTTTATTCTTCATTTTTTTTTTTTGCCAATAATAGTTTATTCTTCATTAAAGAGTATTGATGTATTCAATTGAGTTTGATATTTGAAGATTACATAATTGTACTAGTTTGTTTTTCATTAGAGAGAATTTTGATGTATTCGATCAATTTGATATTTGATGATGACATGATTATAATAATTTATTTTTCATATAAAAAATATTGATGTGTTCGATTGGTTGTAATAGACAAATTTCATTTAAAAAAAACAGTACTTACATAGTAAGATTGATTCTTGATAAGTAAATAGTTTTCAAGACATCTCAAATATATACAAAGAGGGTGGCCACATTGTATTGAGTAAGTCAATTATAATCATTGAGATTGAAACTAGGCAACCATGTATGCGTTATTCTCATTTATTTCAACTTGTTAGTTACTCGAAACAATAAAATAAATGTATTTCAAACATAAATTTGGGAAGTATCACATAGTCAAGAAGAACAAAATAAATAATCATAGATATTGATATAATATCTTCTTTACTATGTCTAAATATTTTTAAGAGACGTGGACATTCACATTGTCGACTTTCCTTTTCCTTTTTTTTGTTGGTTATATAAAAATAATATTTTAGGTAGAAGTCGACATTGTCAACATTGAATTGTATCTAAAAAAATATTTTTTTAATAAATTAGATATATTAAAATTTATTTAACAAAATTAATATTTTATCAAGAGTCGATAATGACAATATCGACTTCATTGATTAATATTTTATCAAAAATCAACAATGACAATATGGGCTTTGTTATTGTAAACTTTGATTATTTTTTCACGAATTTTTATTTTGAT
Source organism: Petrea volubilis (assembly GCA_026212405.1). NCBI lineage: Eukaryota > Viridiplantae > Streptophyta > Magnoliopsida > Lamiales > Verbenaceae > Petrea > Petrea volubilis. Next base: position 21,087,253 of record CM047877.1, read on the forward strand.
GTCAGAAAATTAACTACCACACTCTTTTATGTCAAATCTATAAGAAGTCCTGAGTTATCCTTTAGGGGCCAACTCTTTAGTCCCCAGGCGGGATCATCTATTTGCCAGAGATTCTGCCAATCAATTCCTATACTAAGGGAGTATTGAAGAACTTATCCAAAACAAAAACAGTGCATTGAAGAAAAGAAAAGATAATTATTTGTGTTAAATAAAAATAATTTTATATTATTGATTTCAATTAACGAAATTGAATTCTAATTTTTCTTCCGAGTATGTTGAAAAGGGAAATAAAATATAGAAAAGTAAAATGGTATTTTTCAGTTTTAAGGGAGGTAAAAGTATGTTTTAATATTTGAAGGGGTCAACCGATGCAAATTATTTTGTCTATATAAATTTATTATTTACAATGCGTTAAATTCATCTAATAATTAATTTTTGTGTATTTGATCTGATACTTTTATTCTCTGGCTCTCACATCCATTTGTCTCTTCTCTCTTTCCTCTTTTTTCATTCAATTTAATATTATTATTTTTCTTTATGTATTTCTCGCTTTCCCTCAGGAAAAAAGGTATTTTTGATCCTATAATTTAAGGATTTTTGTATGTTTAATAATATTATTATTATGATAACACTTTCAGTCTCGTTGAATTCTATTTTATGGGGAAAATAATACCACCGTTAAATTTTGGACGGAAGGCGCACATGAAAGGCATATGCAACGTTAATCAACCAAGTTTAGGTTAAAAATTGGGGAAAAAAAGCATTTTTGGTCCCATAATTTAAGGCTTGCTGCACTTTTAGTCCTATTTTTATCATGATAGCATTTTCGGCAAAATAACACAACCATGTGAAAGCAATAGCGGACTTGGTAAGGGACGATGGAAAAAAGTGGCCGGAAGGAGTCTAAAATGACCATTTTTCAATCATGATAATAATGAGACTAAAAGTGTAAAAAGTCTTAAATTATGGAACCAAAAATATTTTTTTCCCCTCAGATTTGTAGCCTAAAAGTGGTTGACTAACGACGCACGTGCCTTTCAGATGCGCCTTCCGTTCAAAAATGAACGGCAAGTGCTATTTTCGCCACAAAATAGTATTCAGCGGAACTGAAAGTGCTATCATGATAATAATGTGACTAAAAAGACAAAAAACTTTAAATTATGGACCAAAAAAACGCTTTTTCCCCCTCCTCTCATCTCTCTATCAATTTTTTGATTTTCTTTTTTATTTATTCTTTATAATTATATAATTCAATCTAATTTTAATTATTTTTTTCTATAAATTTATTAAGTATATTACAAATTAAAAAAATTCAAATAAAAAATTAATAAATTTCAAAATTTATATTATTCAAATTTTAAATACATAATCAAATTATATTTTATTTTTAATATACATACGCATCGAATATAACAAATTTGTTAATTATTATTATTATTATTATTATTTTGGATACAAACAAATCTTATTCAAAATATATTGTGTTATTTTTTTTTATTTAAGGATGTAAAATGTTCCTTTTGCATGTGTAAAGTGTCCCCCCCTCCCCCTATATCTATATTATTATAAAAAGAAAATTATTTTGATCTCACAAATGACGGTTATTTTTGTTATTTTACAAAATTTATCCTTTAATTTTATGTGAAATTAATAGAGGTATGTAAAATTATGGGTAAAATTAAAAAATTACATAAAATCGATTCAATTCGAAAATCAAAATTTGATGTGTCAATTTTACCATTTAATTAATAAACACATGCAATAAATAAGCAAATAAAAAGGTCAATATTGTAATATTACATCTAATTTAAAAATTCACATTCTCAACCCATAAATCATTTTATCTAATTATAATTACTTAATTTTTTTTTCTTTTTGTATTTATTTTTTATTATGTAATTTGTTTTATATAATTATTTTATTTTTAAATTATTATAATTTAATAAATTATTTTAAATAATTTTTAAAAAAGTATTCTTATAAAAAAAAATTAATGATATGTTTATATTTTTATCTTAAAAAAATTAACATATTAAATTAAAATATATATTTTTTTATATTTTACATGTAGAATATTTTGTGCTCGTTTGCATTTACCATTCTTCCTTTCCATAGCTCATTTTCTTTCGACTGACATATTTTGCTTCCACATTCATAGAGAGAAGTAAACTGGATTTCCTCTCCTCGTTAAAGGCAAACCCGATTGCGGATTTGCTGAAAACTCAGATTTTTCATATTTGATT
>CM047877.1:21089995-21119806 GCA_026212405.1 Petrea volubilis
TATGGGATGGAAATAGATTGCATTTGCGCAGACATTGCAACCAAGTTTTGTATCAATAAGTAATGAACATGTTTCATTTGATGGTATTTTCAGTAAGTCCTTGATTGGGTGGTAAGCACAAGTATACTCTTGCATTGACAAAGACGAATTGAGTCTTAAGAGATCATCACATAGACATGTTTAAAAAAACCAAAAAAAAAGGATCAAGCAATAACCGGTTAAATAGACCAAGCACACCAAAAATAGAGAAGCTTAATCGGACAGAGATGAGTTCCTGTGTTAAGCATATCTTTCAAGAGAGAGGGAAAACAGTGAAGTTGAAAGAAGTACCATGATATTGCTTCAATGGTTGATGATGGTTTAGCTATGAACCTGCAATCATAGAACAAATTCCAAACCGTGAGAGGTCAGTAAATAGAGATACATGCATACACCACAAGTAAGCAGCTCCCTCATGAAATTGGATAATACACAAATAAACAAATGACATCCAATAGAAGTTAACTTGTCTAGCATTCAAATCATATCTCAACTTTAAAAGAACAAAGAAAATGTATTAACAGTTCAACCTACCCAAATATTGCACATCGTAAATTACCCAAACTAGCAATTGACTTAAGAGTAAAATCCCAGCATGCCCTAGGTGCCTAGCGCTCAACTTCCTATCTCCCCACAAAATACTAAAAATAGAACATCGAAAGGCCTCTAAGATTAAAAAATAAAATCCTCCCAAGAAGTACATCAACACCCTACTCTTTCAAAATAAAATCCTCCCAAGAAGTACATCAACACCCTACTCTTTCTTTTCCCTTTTTTTTTTAAGTTTATAAAGTAAATACTAACTTCCATAAATACCCTACTTGAAACTACGAAAAATTATATTTCAGTACTATATCTACACCAGCTCGTTGTCCTTTACTATTTTATCCCTTTTTTTTCTTATTAACTGGAAAAACGCTTCAAAAAAAAGAGATTGAAGGATCAAATCAAGATGCTCTCCTTGAATTTCTGAGATTCCCGACACAAGATTAGATTTTTATGTACCTTGGCTTTAAAATGACAGCAGAACATAGTAATATCTTGAATTAGAAACGTAATAATCATATGGAGCCCGAGACATGAAACCCTAGAATTCGAAATCCAGCAAAAAAAAAAATTAAGGAAAACATGAAAACGCTGAGACAATTTCAACAATCAAGAAAAATATTTACTTGTTACTGGAGCGCTTCCGATTTCCACGATCTGAGAAATTTCAAGCTTCAGAATCGAACGGGCAATTTGATTCATGAACAGTTCGTTTTGAAATTTGATTGGCAATAGGAAGAGCACAAAAATTCCCAATGTGAACGCATTAGAGTTTGAATGGCGTTCTCATAAACAAATATAGCGTTATAGAGTTTGAATAGCGTTTGTTACCAAAAAAAAAAATGTTACCAAAAAAAAAAAAAAAAAAAAAACAAATATAGCGTTATTGAGGAAGACCGCAAGAGGCCCATGTTTTCTGCTCAAAGCCCATCAAGTTCAACAATTGGGCTAAGCTTTTCTTCATCCGTACTATGGCCGAAACAGGTTAATTAAGAATCAATTTGCATGGATTTTTTTTTCTTAGCAAAAAAAAAATTTTAAGTAGTTGTTTTTTGAAATGAAATAAAATAAAAATACTTCAGTAAATATATATATATATATGTGTGTGTGTGTGTGTGAGAGAGAGAGAGAGAGACACTTTCAATGGACTTTTCGTAAAAAGCAAAGGCCAAAAAAAAATCAAGATTGACATTCTCTAAAAATTATTCAAAGTAGTTTTACAGAAAATTACCTTTCAAAGTACTTTTAGTTTTCACAGTCAAACGTAAAATTATTTGACTTAAAAAAAATTTATTATAAAAAGCACGATTCGACAAATATATATATATATATATATATATATATATATATATAACTTTCACTTATTTGTTTTATTTTCTCCCTAAATTTTCATGCTCTATCATTTGAGGTGATGAATCTTATAGTTGACATCATGACCATGTCCACTTCCCAATTCTTTATCAATTTGTACGGCGACTGCCTTAGGTTCATTAGTTTGGTCCCACCACCCAAAAAATGGCAAATCTTTAAAGTTTAATCACATGAAAAAAAAAAAAGAAAAAGAGTACAAAAAGCTAAAATCTGCTAGGTAAGCACAAACAGCAAAGGTCCAATAAGCCTGACAAGTTCTTGGCTACACCTAACAAACATTGTGTCCAAAAACTGCATCCCTATTCTTAATTCGAGCAATGGTCCCTGTCAGAACATTTATCCAAAAAAAAAAAAAACATGAAGTTAGGGAAAATTATACATATATTTTGTCTTAATCATCTGGTTCGATCTATTGGTTGACTAATTCGGATTGAATATTGTATATGCTCATTATTGGGACAACCCTTATGACCCAATTGCTTTATTTACAAGTACCAAAATTCGAACTCTGGGCGTTACTTAAGAAATCTAACGTCTCATCCGACTAAACCAACTAGTAATTGGTGAAGCTTGGGGAAAATGAAAAATGGCCCTAGTTTTTTTTATGTTTTTTTTTAAAATTATGAAAAATAACCCTGGCCAGGACTCAAAAGTTAAGAAAAAGGTTTAGTTGCTTTCTATATTTCAAAAGGGAAAAAAAAAAGGAAAAACAACATTAAATTTTAGCTTTATTATCTATGAACTTGGAAATGAACAATATAGTATATATAATCAAGCCATTTCAAACCCTAAGAGTTTATAGTCTCAATAGTGTTCAAAAAATTAAAAAAATATATGGTTTATAGTCTCAATTTATTACTTATTTTAACTAGATATAAGAATGTTAATGGAAAAATATATTTTACTCCATCTATGAAATAACATATAAAGCTAGTTTTAATTCATATTCAACATAAAATGTATTTGATTATATTGCCCTAAATTATCAAGAAAGAAAAAGATAAATAAAGTAGAGGATTTTACATGCATATATAACTATTTAGGGACATGTTTTGGGCTTTTCTTTCTCATCATTACAACAAAGGCCCAAGCATATACAATGATGCAAACTTGGGTGAAAGTAATGGCAACTTTCACTCTAGCCAATTATGTATCTACTTAATTATACCAGCAAGCCCTTAATGATCATTCATTCTCACTGATAAATGACATAAATTTATATGAAAGAGTAGATACAGATTTTGTTGGTATATATGCAGATATGTATCTGTGTGTGTGTGTGTATATATATTATTTTCAAGAGAATTTCATGTCACGACCCAATTGAACATGTGGTCAGTTAGTTATCAGAAACTACATGAAAAGTATCCCAAGAAAATTTGAAGAATTTCAGGGAAATGTCCATAAAAAATCTTCGGATGACAAAACTTTTCTGCCATTCTTATTCACGAACAGATTTTGTTGATTTTACACTGCAGTTGCAGAGATGGCCCCAAAAGGGCATACTACTTATGAGTTGTGACCCCACTGCTCTACAGAGCCCACAAAATTTTTTAAAATGATAAATGCAAATCCTTCACTTTCTTGTTTCTTCTTATTCCTCAGTCTTTCAAGAATTTTGCACTAATATTTTTCTGTCATCCACCTCTCTCTCTCTCTCTCCATTTCTTGACTAGTATAAAATTCCCTTCTTTCCAGTCCCCAATTCTTGTCTTTCCTCTAGTTATCACCACCCTTTTTTTCAAAGTTCATATCCTGTGTAGAATCAAGAACACATTACATTGTGAGGAAAAAAGAAGAAAATAAAACAAAAAATGGGTGCTAAATTTCTTAGCTTTCTGTTTTTAGCTTTCTCCATTTTGTTTTCCTCAAATGCTTTCACTCCCCAAGATGATTACCTTGTTATCTGCGGATCAAGCAAAAGTAATGTAGTTGTTGATAACAGACACTTTGTTGGGGACTCGTCAAGGAACTCTTCAGCTTATCTATCGGAAGGTAAATCAATTGCTCTAGAGAAGCCAAACCCATCTTCAAATTCTTATGTACTTTACAATTCAGCTAGAGTTTTTACTTCTGCTTCAAGTTATGCATTTAACATCAAGAACATGGGGACCCATTTGGTACGTCTGCATTTCTATCCATTCAATTATGGAAACTATAATCTAAAAAATGGAAACTTTAGTGTTGTGGCAAATGGGGTTTCTCTTTTGAAGCAATTTTGGTGCTAACTTTACTGTTGTTAAAGAGTTCTTCTTGATGGTTGATAAAGTAAAGCTTGAAATTTTATTCACGCCGAGTAGTGATTCCAGTTTTGCATTTGTGAATGCAATTGAAGTGTTCTCTGCACCCAAAGATTTGTTTGTTGATGATGGTGAAATAACATTAATTAGTCCTGGTAGGAATCAAGACTTTAAGCAAAATATTTCATCACAAGTCTTGGAAACTGTTCATAGGGTTAATGTTGGGGGACCAAAAATAACCCCTTTCAATGACACCCTCTGGAGAACTTGGGTTCCTGATGAAGATTTTCTTGTCTTGAAATCTGCTACTAAAATTGCTTCAACAAACGCTCCACCCAATTACCAACCAGGTGGAGCAAGTAGGGAGCATGCCCCTGATAATGTGTATATGACTGCTCAGCAAATGAATATAGCTAACGGGAGTTGGACTCTGTTCAATATAACGTGGGATTTTCCAGTGCCTGCTGAGGGTGCAACGTATCTTGTCCGTTTGCACTTTTGTGACATTGTGAGTGTTGCACTCAACACATTGTACTTCAATATATACATAAATGGACACATTGCATACAAAGATGTGGATTTATCTACGCTTACGTTCCATCAGCTTGCATCCCCTTACTACATCGATTTTGTAGTGGAAAACACGAAAGATTCGGGTTTTGTGTGGATCAGTGTTGGCCCTTCTGACCTGAGTACTGTCAGGGAAAATGCTATTCTGAATGGGGTGGAGATCATGAGAATGGTGAATTTTGTGTCTTCAAGAAGGAGGAGGGTTAACAATAGTAGCATATCTTTTGTGATAGTTTTAGTGGTTGGAGGTTTTCTTTTGGGGGTTTTGGTATTTTTGGCTGTTTTGGCTGTGTTCAAATGCAGGAAGAGCAAACCAAAACCAAGACAGGGCAGAAAGTGCGGGCTGGACTTCTTTGCGGAGCACAATATCCGAAGGTACCGCCCTTGCTTCTCCCGGCCCGTATGGATACTATGATTTGAAGATTCCTTTTAGTGACATACAATTGGCTACAAACAATTTTGACAAGAATCTTATAATCGGGTCGGGTGGATTTGGCATGGTTTACAAAGGGGTTCTTAGAGACAACATAAAAGTTGCTGTGAAACGGGGCATGCCTGGTTCAAGACAGGGCCTGCCCGAGTTCCAAACTGAAATTACGATTCTTTCCAAAATTCGCCACTGCCATCTTGTTTCACTCGTTGGCTATTGCGAAGAGCATTCTGAAATGATACTCGTTTATGAGTATGTGGAGAAGGGCCCCTTAAGGCACCATTTGTATGGTGGTTCAAATTTGCCACCTTTATCTTGGAAGCAAAGGCTTGAAATATGCATCGGTGCGGCTAGAGGTCTTCATTATCTCCACACGGGCTCTGCTCAGGGGATCATCCACCGTGACATCAAATCAACCAACATTTTGCTTGATGAAAACTATGTAGCTAAGGTTGCCGATTTTGGTCTGTCAAAATCTGGGCCGTGTCTCAATGAATCCCATGTGAGCACCGGTGTGAAAGGCAGTTTTGGCTATCTTGATCCTGAATATTTTAGGAGACAACAGCTTACTGATAAATCAGACGTGTACTCATTTGGGGTTGTGCTTTTCGAAGTTCTTTGTGCTAGACCTGCTGTTGACCCGTTGCTCAATGGGGACCAAGTGAACCTGGGAGAATGGGCTCTGAAGTGGCAGAAGAAAGGCATGATTGAGAAAATAATAGATACTCGTCTTGTTGGTCAGATAAAACCGAGCACCTTAAAAGTGTTTGGCGAAACAGCTGAGAAATGCTTGGCTGAATATGGTGTCGATAGGCCAACCATGGGCGACGTGTTGTGGAACTTGGAACACGCGTATCAGCTTCAGACAAACGACAAGCGAAATGGTCAGCAGAGAGTAACAGATTGTGATGATATGGGAATAAGAAGGGTTGTGCCTGAAGTTCCACTGAGCCTCGAAGCAGAGGTCAACAATGGGGGTAATTTAGACATATCAACAAGCGGAGTTTTCTCACAGTTGATAACAAATAAAGGCAGATAGAAAGATTACATAAAACAAACAGTATGGAGCTATATATATGCCTCAGGTATATATCACAAGTTCTTGATTAATTTTCTGTTCAAGTTTTCTAGTTTGTTGCACTTTTTTCTCAGCTGTTATACTTTTTTGAATTTGACAAACCAATGGCTAGAATGCAGCTTTGCTGCCTTACAAAATTCAAGCAGTATACGTAATCGTTCTTCGCATTGCTTCTATTTGATCAGCATCAACAATTTAATCTCTCTCTCTCTCTCTCTCTCTCTCTCTCTCTCTCTCTGTATATGTGTATATACATATATCAAGAATTTGCATATGTTAGAGCCAACAATCATGTTCAGACTGCCATTTCATCAATTAAGTTGCTTTTTGCTGTTGTAAATTGCTGCTGTCATATTGTTGTTCTGTGCTTGCTATTGGAGGGCCCTAAATACACTGTATAATACACACACTATACAGTGTGTGCAGATAGCATCTTCCATAATTCACATTCATATATTATGTATATAAAATTATTTTTTTAATTATACACTTATTTGAAATATTTACATTGGTGTATATCAAATAGAGAATGAAACAAAATATGAAATACGATTTACAATAGAAGATCTCGTGTGACTATGTGTGTGTGAGCGTGTGTTTGTATGCAACAAATCCCACTATCATACTAGTATATCTATACAAAGAAAATTCTAATATCAACATGGTTCCATGTATAGATAAGATGATTGGAATTATATTATATTTTATATTATAATTATTTTTCAAGGTAAATAAATATGTAGCGCAATTTGAATGGTTCTATGCTTGCACGAGACATAAATCGGGTGCATAAAAAAAATTATCATCTATAAACACCGAATTCCACCGTCATATTTGTATATTTAATATACAGCAAATTCCAGTAATGAACGCAATAAAGGGGTGTGGCCCTCCACTAACTTTTCATTTTCTTGATGTCCATGCGATGTCTAACTTTTTGGGTTTTTGGAATATTCATGTAAAACTAATGCTAAAGCAATGAGGGGATAATGTACCATTTAAAAAAAAAAATTCATCACCTTGTCATTTTCGACTACTTTTTTTTATTATAAGTCAAAATTTTGGTGTAATTTTTTTTTTTTTTTTCGTTATTCTTTTTATGATTGTCTTTTAAAAGGCCGATATTCTTCTGTAAGTTATTTGCTTGTAATAGACGAATATTGAGTTGAATCCTGGTTTGTAAATTCTATAATTTGTATCAGACAAGACGTGTGTGGGCTGTGAGTCTGTCACAGAGTGCGTATAAAGTCGTGGGTGTTGTTTGGCACTCGTGGACTAATAATGAGAATGAGAATGGCGTGGGGTGGGGTGGGGTGGGGTGGTGACAACTTTTAATCTATTTCTATGCACGCTGACGGCCACCCAATCCCCTCTTACCTTTTCTTATCCCGAAGTACCTCAAATTTGTTTTACACGCCTAAGCAAATTGAAAAAAATACACTACCTAATTTAATTTTACAGTATTTCTGGAAAAAAAAAAAAGAAGAAGCTAATATTACGCCCAATGATTGCTATATGGATTGTTATGGATTTTAGGGATAAAGCGGATATGATTTTTTATTTTAAAAATAGTATTTTTATCTCATATTTCATAATTCACTATTCATATCATGTGTATAAATTTATTTTTTTAATTATACACTTGATTTTGGATCTTTACAATTGACTGTTATTCATATATTAAAATAGGAGATGAAACACAATTTGAAATAGAAAATCTCGTGTGGGGATAAAGGAGTTGATAGGAGTAATCATCCATACTTTAATCTAACAAAGACCACAATATATGTGAAATGTATTAAAATATTAACATAGTATGATTTGAACTTATCACTGGGTGTAATTAAAATTAATTATACTTTCTAAAAGACCTCTTGAAACATACTTTAAATACTATCTCATGTCATAATTGCTAGGCCTTAAACCTCTGCGGGCACCTTAAGATTAGTTTCCTCACCCCTTGACGAATCTTGATTGAGTAGTTCGTCCGAGAGGCTCATATCCATTGACACTCCCAGCAATGGTTTTCATCTATGCTTGGAGCATTTTACCAAGGGAATACTCTTAAGGGAGACGATCGACTTGCTCATAGGATTGGAAGATTGGAAGTCTTACAAAAACCATGAGCATTGGTGATGGCCACACAACCTGTGTGCCGCAACACATTTATTGTAGTTATTTTAATTGCTCAACCGCCACATGAATTAGTTATTCAATCCATAAAAGTTTATGATTACTTAAGTAAATCTTGGAGTGTTTAGATAAATACCCCAACCTTTACGGCTCCAAAGTGTTTAATGCCCTCACTATAAATATTCTCATATTTATTGCCATAGATAAGCTCTTTCTTTTTTTTTTTTTTGGTTATGAGATAAGCTCTTTCTATTATCTCAAATTTCGCCTTTTTTTTTTTATCAATTATCTGTACCCTTGATATTGATTTTAGCATAGGGGACCCTTAACTAAAGCATCAATCAACTAGGTGGTGTTTGTCACTTGCTTTGCAAAAAAACCCACCTTATTTACGTTATCTTTCATTCGAGTTACATTTTTTTCGATTAGTCATGGTTCTAGATTTAAATAATGTCAATAGATAAGATGCTATATAAAATATTAACTTTTTTCTTTTAAGTTAATAATAAAATACCAATGAAATTAAAATGAGTACATAAAAATAGAATGAAAAATTTAAGGGTATTGCCTGAATTTTGACTAACAAGAAAAGTAAATTCCCGTTTCATTTGCGCTCCCAGGTCATAGGGAGTCAAAAAATCACTGGTTTTCCCTCTTTGCGTCATTATCTATCAAAGTGTCTAATCTGCATATTCACAATCATTGTCTTGCTATTATTATTCCCAAATTTGAACTGTAGCAGTAAAAATATTCCGGCACATATACACTATTCACTCAAATCATTTCCCCCGTTCAAATTAAAGTAGATTTCTTGGTGGGTGTGTGTGTGTGTGTGTATATTGAGAGAGAGAGAGAGAGACAGAGAGTTGGGCTGGTGCGTTTTTCCTGGGGATTGTGTTTTACAATAAACTGTTGGGGGAATCGCATAGAGGATGACGGAGGTGATCCTCCATGTATACGACGTGACGAATAGTGGTAGCGAGAAAACTAACAATACTATATTGCAGATCAACAAGATCTTCAAAGATGGAATTGGACTCGGCGGCATCTTCCACAGCGCTGTTCAGGTTTTGCAATTCCTCAAATTTATGTTTAAATCCATTTTTCTGTTTGCATTTTGATGTTTCTTTACGCTGTTGGTTACCCTTTTCTGCAAGAAAAAGGAAATTGGTTTCGTTGACTAGCTTATAGATTAGATCTAGGGTTTTGCTCTCCCTACTTGACATAATGTAAGTATTTTCTAGGGCCTAGGTGGTGTTAGTTACATTACATTAAGTGTTTGCATTTGGGTTGTAGTGTGTGGGGATTCTGTGAAAATAGGTTTCTGATTTGCGTTCTTGTAATCCTCACATGATACTCCCTTCTTGTTTCAGACCCTATGTTTGGTTCTTGGAACTTTGTAACGAAAATAGAAAGGAAATTTTTTTTACGCTTCAAATGATGGTATTCTTGCCTTTTATTTTTGATTATTTTTATTTTCCCTCTACTTTTCCTCAACAAATCCTTGTTCCAAATATAGAGTTAGTGTTCTTCTCGTTCTGCTCTGTTTCTGTTTTGTGCGAGGGGGGTTAGTGAAAATCTTGAATCCTTGTAGGGATCTTGTTCCTGCTTGATTTGAGATTGTGGCCTACTTACTACAGAGTATTGGTGAGTTGCTTTCAAGATTATGAACATAGCTGAATATGCCGGTTTATTGACTTAAATGTCAGTGAACCTGAAAAGATTTGGAGACCGACATGATACCAATCTACATGAGTAAAAATCAGTTTGTTACATGTTGCATGGGACTATTTCATATTATCTTAATTTCTTTCATATGTATCCTTGGTGAAGGAATTGAGAGATGAATGTGTTTGATGTGGACAAAATGCAAACAGTTCCTCAGAAGGATTTGACTTACTGCACCGTGCTACGTGTCGAGACTGATCCGTAGAACTGCTTGGGTAGTATCTGGCTGCATTTCCTGAGTGTTCTGATGACTATACTTGTCCCTAACTATCCCTTTATTTGTGCAATCGTCTGGTTGCTAATGAGTTTAGGTTTGTTTACCGAATAAGCTAAACATAAAAGGCAAAATTATAAAAGAAAATAAAAAGAAAGAAACTTAACTTTTTTGTTCCATGCTATTGTTCGCTCATCTATTGGAATTAGATGATAAGTTTTTAATTATAGAATAGACCTTCATGAGGTTTTTCTAATGTGAAACATAGCGTTGCTGGCTCCAATTATTGACTTTAAAATGCATTCTTACATGCTGTGAAGTCTTGCCCTATCTGTGTGCTGTATCATTTAAATGTGTTTTCCAAAATGCTCAGTTTGTACTCACCAACAACCAACAAAATTTAACATTAGAGATCCCTGTTATAAAAATCTCTTTCTGTTTTTTGTGTTCTACGCACAACTTTATTCTCATCCATTTCTTATCGTGTGCATTTTACTTCATCTCATTTCTTCTCATTGATATTTTCATCTGTTATTTCCTATTTGTGTTGAAATGTTTACATAGAAGGAGATTTGATTCCATTACTCATGCCTTTGCTCTTGTAACTGAAAAGTCACCTGCTCAACAGGTTTATGCAGATGAGGAATGGTCATTCGGGTTCTGTGAACAGGGTACTGGAGTGTTTAGCTGTCCACCCACAAAGAATCCTATGTATACATACCGTGAAAGCATTAAGCTAGGGAAAACATCCTTTTCTATCTTCAAGGTTAATCAGATCCTGAGGGAACTCAGTAGAGAGTGGCCTGGACACTCATATGACTTGCTGTCGAAAAATTGTAACCATTTTTGTGACGAGTTCTGTGAAAGACTTGGGGTGCCAAAGCTTCCTGGTACTCTCTTGCCCTTGTGCTCTTTAACTAGCCAAATAGTTGTTTATATGAACAGTGCTATATATGAGAATTTCCTTTCCACTAATAAGGTATTGTCAATTCATGTATGCTTTGCTTGCGAATGCTCTAAATAATCAAACATTGACCTTCAGTTGCACAAAATGTATCCTTTGTCTCATTTTACGCCAATCTACCGCAGCAAATTCAATTCATCAAAAGCCCATGAAGAATGTGGTATTTTCTACCTCAGAATTGTCTGGAGATATTTTGTCCGAATATTCTTCGTTTTTGGCGATGTACATCAAAAACATTGAACCATGACCTGTCATCTACATTGATCCTTGAGTTCAACTGAAGTTGTGTCTGTGTAGGAGCTCTATTGATGTTGACAGTAGATTTGTGTGAAATCTTTTCATAATAAGACCCAAATCATTTTGAGCTATTCTTGTTTAGTTCTTGTATAAGTTGAGCCAGTATTTACATTTGGCAGTTTGTAGTTTACATGATGAATTTATTCCTGTAAGAAACTAAATTGTAGTGGGCTCAGAAAAACACGCACCCCTGTACGCCATGTCGGTTGCCACAGCCACATGCTATGGTGGTGTGTTTGTGATTATAGTTTGCAGTAGTGGGAGGAAATCGCATGTGCGATTAAGTGTAATACTTCTTTACCGTCTTTATGATCATGATAAACATCTTCAATGTTTCTTTGCTGGTCGCATGTGCGATTAAGTGTAATTATTAGCACTCTGTATGTTACTTCTTTACCGTCTTTATGATCATGATAAACATCTTCAATGGTTCTTTGCTGGTTTTCTGCTGCCACGAACTTAATAAATTTTGTAACAGGCTGGGTTAACAGGTTTGCACATGCTGGCGATGCTGCTGTAGAAATAGCTGGAAACACAGCTCACCGAGTAAGATTACTGACTTTCACCATTAATTGGAAGTTCTCTCCAAGATTTTTATTTCTTTCTTTTCTTCTTTTTTGGTTGTCCTAGTTACGTAGACAATTGTATTACATCGATGATATTCATGTCTGGATCCTCTCGTGAATTTCCTTAGAAACTAAACTGTCCAATTATCACATTTACTCTCTCCTTTCATTTATGCTGGGAATGAAATTGAAAATTGATCATATATCTGCTGGGCTTTTGCATTTTTATACTTAATTAAGAAACCTCCTATATTTTCCTATCTAATTTTTGTTCCTTGAGTATAGATTTAGCTGGTGTGATGTTGTGTTTCCTCCCTCGCTGCTGATGCAAAAGATGCATGCTAGCTTTAACCTCTTTCTCGCATGATTGTTGCTGCAGTTTAGGCAAGCTAAAACTGAAATTGTAACTGCCAGCAAGGTAGCATATAGGTTTTTAGCAGGAGTTGGATCCAACAATTCAACTGTTGCGCCAGACTCTCCTGGAAACTCTACTAGAGGAAGTCCTAGATTCCAAGCTGCCTGGTTCAAGAACATTATTTCTGGTGCTAAACCATCTACTAGTTCAGAACTGCATAATAGAGATGAAGAAGTGGTAAATCAGGAACAGAAACATGACGCCAAGGCACCTTCACGAACGCCCTCTCATCGTGATATCTGATACCCATATGAGTCGGATTCTTATGCACCAGGGTCAGGGCACCCCAAGTCCTTCGGCAATCTACGCTGTGGTCCTTCAGGGTTGTTGTAATACATGATTAGTTCTTTTTAACTGTGAATTTGTTGTCAACTGTCCAAAGACTTAACGTTTGAAAATAGAGATGACGTTTGTCTTCATTTTATGTTTCATAGCAAGCTACAATTCTACAAGCAAACATCCGAAACTTAATCCTGACTGCTATGACTCCAGAGTTAGCAGTCCACCAGTTAAGAAATACACAGTTGGATTGCCTCCATGTTCCTATAATTGGGTCCTTCAGTTTAACTGTTACTCTTTTGTGGAGTTTGGTTGGATCCTCATGCACTCAACCAAAAAGAAATATCTTCAGAAGATTTAGTATTTATTTATAAAATAATTTCATTTATGTTCATTTTTATAAACAAATAGAATACAGAAACTAGCATCAGAAAACAGAAGTCTAAGATACAATGCCGAAAACACATTTACGACAGATTTAAGCTAAAAGTGATTTGAGAAAGCAGGAAAAACACCACAATTGCTGCAGAAACTGAAAACACATTTACGACAGAGTTAAGTTTAAAGTGAGTTGAGAATGCAGGAAAAACAACGCAACTGCTACAGGAACTCGATAACCTGGTGTCGCATGCAAATGTAATATTCAACACTCTTTTTCTCAACACATACTGTGCTAGGGGAACATAACATTTTGGCTTTAACAAACAATTAAGACTAGGCAGTGCTATTCCCACTGATGGACAGAAGAGTAAGCAACTCTCCCCGGACACAAGGAAGAAAAGAAATCAAGTGCATGATAAAAAAAATACAACTGCTACAGAGACTAAACAGACAAAGATAAAAAGGCATCTGGAAAATAATTGTCAGTGCCAGGGAACCAATTGTGAAGTTTTAATTTTACTGAGCAAGCAACGATAGGCTACCCCAGCCAAGTGACAGGAACTTGGATGAAGCTTTCAAGTGATCAAAAAACAAAATAAGATTCCTAAGCCAAAGTTTGAAACAGGCAACAATACAAGCTTGACAACCAAGAAAGTGGATAGGCGAGCCCACTTCAGACATATATATATACACACAGAACATTATTAAGACCAATCATATCCAGTGTCAAGCCACAACTTAACCAGATGACAGATGATTGCTTCATTTTACCCTCTCAAGATATGGTTGAAAACGAGAGCATCTACCCTCGCATCATCAGCTATTTTAAGTGATGAAACAGCCTGAGCAGCAAGATGTCCAGCAGAGAAACCACCAGGACCCCTGCCTCCTTCAACATATGAAGGATAGAAGCCACTGCCCACATGATAAGATGATGCTGTCAAGCTAGAATTTCCCCAGAGATTCCACATGTGCCCATAATGATGGGCATCAGAAACTCCACCAACATTTTCACACGAATAGTTTAAGATATCTTGATAATGAACCAGCGGTTGTCTTCCCCCCACAATGATGTTGATGTTGCTAGTGTGATCCCACGAGGTCAACCCCTCATCCTTCTTCAGCATTACTTTAGTAGAGTCGTCCGAGTCTTCACCAAGTAGGACTTGCAGTGCAACTGCCTCAGCTATTGCAGCACCTTCTTCATCAAGTCTCTCCTGTTCTTCTTTCTTTTTCAGTTTCTTTTTTTCCAGTTCAGAACGGATCGCTGCAGAAGTAGCCAAAGCTTTCTCCAAGCGCCTCTTTTTCTTCTCGGCCTGTTTAATGCGATCTAACTCATCCTTCACCTGCTTCTTCTTGGCTTTCCTAACCCCAGCTGTTACTTTAGCACAGTCCATGATATTCGGTCACAGTCAAACAAAATGTTACACTCTCCTATCTACACAATTCCGTTTCTGATTTCCTCTAGTTATCCCAAGAAAACTTACCTAAACTGTATGCATTATCTACTTACCTATATGTTTCTTTTTCTTTTTGTAACTTGTTATTGAATACTTAATGAACTTAGATGAAAACTTGAATAATGGAAACCTATACCTACACCCACTCAGGTCTGAATGAATACCTTATTTTACGCACACTACATTCCCAAAAAGAAATAACGGGAGATAAGAAAAGTGAAAACTGGTAAGCACTTATGTATCTGCTTGACATCATTCTTCACGATTTCCCACAAAACCTTGCCACCGACTTCACACACACTAGATTAAAGAATATCTCAGTGAATCTTAGTTTAAACTATTTTGTTCAGTTTAAAAGAAATCACATGGCCTTCCCTCCTGCAACAAAAAATGAATAAACTCATCATACATCAGACAAAATGTAAAAGCATCATTTAAGACAAATCCCCACTGACAGATTGATGGTACAACTACAAATACACCAAAAAACTAGAGAATTATACTACAATAAAGCAAGAATAACCATAGCATATAATGTATTACACATCAAGAAAACTACGTAGTAATCTAGCAGCAGTAATATGCTTTACCACAACTTGATCATTTCCAAACTGCCACAGAAAATTTCATGCAACCAATCCAAGATCCAGAAAAAGGATCGTAGGTAGAACAAAATCACTGATGAAACACCAGACAGAAGCAACCCAAATTAGCGTCTCTTCTAATCGATTTCTTCTATCCCAAATAATATAACATACAAAAGCTAAAGGGATCGCATCCTCACTAAGCTATGATAACCACCACTTCTCCATTTTCCTGATAAGATCCCAATCAAAATTAAAAATAAATAACCAAAACAATTAGCAACAAGTATGCCATTGATCCAGCTCCGTCAGTCGCATATGTTAATTGATGATACAAGCTCACAATGTAAACAAGGTCCGACCATATTAATTTAACCCCAAATTTCAGATCCCACGGAAAATACAGAAAGAATAATTGCAATGACGACAAACAAGAGCACCTAAACCGCAAAAATCGAAAGATTTTCGTTTAACTATATATATAATTATATCCTACGTCAATTTAATAGTTGATACGCCAAAAACCCTAATAATTTAGAACAAGATCCACTTTGACCAGATGCCCAAATCTCAATTCCCAAAAATCAATCCATCTCAAGCGGTATTTGGCATCAGATCGGAAACAATCCATGGAGAAAATTAAACAATTTTCTCAAACAAATCCAATCAAAAACTATAAATGCGAAATAGTGGAATGAAAATTAAGCAAACCTGTTGAATTATAGGAGAGAGAAGGAAGGGCGCTTTCGGAGAAAGATTAAAACAGAGAGAGGAGAGATTACAGAAACCAAAGAGAAACAGAGCTGAATAAATTTGCAATTGAATTTTTTTGGAGAGGTTTCGGATCTATAATCAGTGCGTGTTGTGCGTGAAAGAGAAAATGGGGATACATGATATAGTGCCGGTGAGGGTAACGTTGGAAATTCGAAAGAGACATGACACGTGGCGAAAATTGGGGAGTGATCCAGAATTTCCGACATTTCACTTTCCTGTGGTTGGTGGGGTGTATTATTATTGTTGAGATAGATAAGGCGGGGCACATATATGGCTGAAATTACCAAATCCGCCTTCAAATTTTGGCCCCCAGAGAGGGTAAAAAAGGAAAATTAAACCTGCCCTTGGATTGTTGTGCTGTAGACGAGGGACGATGCTAATAACATGGTCTCACGATTAGAGTCGTAGGAAAAGATGAAAAAAAGGCCCATTAAATATTTCTAGGATACAAAGCCTCAAACTTAAAATTTAAACTCCTGCATAGGCCTGTCAATGAATAGGGTATTAGTCCTACAAGAACGGTGATGGATATAAATTCTATAACGTGAAATTGTTTAAAGATTTGTGCTAAACTTGAAGCCCATTATGAATTGGGCTACATTTAAAAACAAGTGGCCTAATGAAGATGGCCCGCACTTATGGGCCTTATCCTAAAATATTTTGAAAATCCTAGCCATGATATGCAACTTAGCTTAATGATGAAAGGGTGAGAGTTAGCCAATAAAAGCTTATTATTAGGTAAAAAGGTGTCCACGAGGATTGCATAATTAATGATTTAATGTTAAATGACGGCCTCATCTAAAAATTTAAGCTGGTAGATAAGATAATCATTAAATATTTATTATTTTTAATACGCTACCACACGTGTAAGACAGGATAAGTCTTGCACGTGAAATGAAACTCTTTTTTTTCTTTTTGTATTAAGCACTGCAATAGATTGTGGTGAGATTGAATACATGGCATCTTGCTTAGCTTAATTCTAGTACCATATTAAATAATTACCTCGTATAAAAATTAAAGCCATTTTTGTGGACTTGAAATTATATATATGCCCTTTAAGAGTAAATTAACCAGAACAAGAACCCGACCAACTTTTTTACTTTGAGTGGGGCAACTTTTATTTATTTTCTCCCTTTTTTTGTTTCTAGTTAAAGTCTATATGGAAATGATTTCATGAAATGGGTTCTACTTAGAGATCATGGTCCTTGGACAATGGATATCAATAAAATAAACGGTCATTTTATAGCAATAAAATTGCATTCAAATTTATTAACTCATAGGGATTGATATTTTGACCACTCACCATTTTTGACTTAAATAATGGTGAGTGGGTCACATACTATTATCCAATTAATTCCAACAATTACACGTATAAGTAATAAGCCAATAATATGCTCGAGTGGAAGCAACAATCACATTATCTAGACCAAGAAATTTATCGAATGTGCATGTCGAAAAAGCGATTAAGAAAGTGGGCACTAAAATGAAAACTTCAGTTTAGCGCCCCTGATTTAATGGATATGTATCTCATTTTAAAAGTATGAAAAATACAATAATTAAAGATTAAATTTTAATAAATATACGTGTGTGAGTTGTAATAAATTATAAAAAAAAAATCATAACTTTAAGAAATTTATAAGTTGGGTTTCGACAGCCATGAAACTACCGCGTACCTTGGGATCAAAACTTTTAGGGGGCCAAACTTTTTCCTAAGAGGGTGTTTTGAAAAATTTAAGAAATATACTTGTTGCTTTGAGTTTCAAAAAAACTACTTTAAGTGTTTAATGTTGTAACTTTTGTTTAAATTAAATTGAAAAAAAAATAGAAGTTGAGAAGTTGGGAGAGAGCTGCTTCTAGCAGCTTAAAAGTGCTTCTTGGTATTTTTGTAAATAAATTGAACTTTTTTAACTATTTTTTACCAATTTTTGACTGTTTTTCACTTTTGTTTTCAAACACTCTATACTTTTACTAACAATTTTTAATTTTTATTTTTATTTTCAAACATTACCAACTTTTACTGTTCAAATTTTTTTTAATTTTTTCAATAACTCTAACTTTTTTAAAAGTAAAAACAATCCCAAACATCCTCTAAATTCTTTTGATGGAAACGAAAAGTGCTTTTGGACTTTGGTTTTATTTGTTTCTTATTTTTTCCTGTCCGAACACCCATATAATGAAGTTGGTACAATTTATCCTCTAGGGTGAAATTGGAAGGGTGAAAAGCCCGGTCAAATATAGGTTGGTCGGTTTGATTATCTGTATTTAAATTAGCATTAAACAATGCATTTAATTACTATTTATTTTATATTGTTAATCGTACAATAAAAAGTATATACATAATGATAATTTTTTCATTGTCACTTGCTATATTATTATTATTTTTTTTAAAAAAATGTATAGGGTGTATTTTTTTACTGTTCATGCTACATGGCCACAGCAGCTGCAATAATTTGAGAAAATTACCTCAATCCCATTCAATAATTTCACCAATTGAAAGTTTTTTATGCTGCATGATTTTTGTTTGTGTCCAAGTATGAATAGTTAATGATTTGTATTTTTGTTCGTTAGATTTGATAGCCTTTTGTGTAAACTTTTGGGCTTTTAACGGTGAAACATGATATAATGAATTTGTACGGTTCATTTTTAGCCGTTGGATGAATTTGTGGGTTAGATCTTATGTCAAAAAATTTACTACATAAATAGAATAATAAACCTATAGAAATTTATAACTTTTTAATTAATCGTCCAATATAAAGTGTCACACTTGCTTAATGGTCGGCGAAATGGGGCCTAATTGTGTCCAACTTTCTTCACAATTCATGTGAACCCGCGACGCGTCATTTTCGCATGCTTAATTATTATTAACAAATTGGTACATTTGACATATATGTAAAATAAAAAAATAATAATAACATAAATGAATTATACATTTAGATTTTGATACTATAAAATCACACATATCTATTAGTTTCACATATGAGAATAGTAGAATGTAAGGCAGAATAGACAGGAGAAAGGAGAGAGACAGTAAAATAAATGAATTTCATAGATCATCAAACACAAAATCAGTATCGAATGATTGTTGAAAGATCCTAATATTTTATAAAAGAGTACCGATATAAAAGTCATATAGTTTTTTTTTTTTTTTTGTGTCGTATGTATCTATAGGTCTAATTTGAGTCGATATGAGTTGTTCGATAAAAGTTAAAAATCTAAATAATTAAAATATATACACACTTGTACATCATTAATTTTAAAATTTCGTTTAGTAATTAATTGTACCATGTCATTATCTATGTTGGGAGACACAGAATATACATGTAATGTGTGTGTATGTGTTTTTTAAATATGTGGGGCACTAATTCTGCCCATTCAACGAGCACAATAAAGTGGATGATCCACTTTATGTAATTGTAATTATTTATTTAAGTAGATAAGAATAATTTAAAAAGATTGGACCATTGAAAAAAATTAGGCATGCAGATTACACGTATGACCAATATGTGGAAAATGTAAAGATTTGTTGGGTAAAAAATGTGAAAAGACCACCACAAAAGTAGTGGGAGCTTTCACACCTTTTTTATTCTCTCTCTCTCTTTCTTTTAAATAATTTTATTTAACGGAATCCACTTTCTCGTGCTGGTAAAATATATGTACGATTGCCCAATAAAGAGTGTGAAATTTTGATGAGTCATCTAGTCTTAGATAAAAATCATGTAACGACTCCACTGTAATTGGATAACAACAATAACAATAATTTATGAAACATGCTTGTTTCAAATCACTTTCTTCATAGGATGGCGCCTCGTTGGACAGTTTTTATTTGGTATAAGAAATTAATATTTATTTTCAATTTAGTAATATTTTTGGTACACTTGATGTACGTACTTTAACATTTTTTTTTTTAATGGTGTAACATCAAATTTAATTGCTTATATTTGTATAAGGAATAAATTACGGACATTCTCCAATCTTTAGGGTTAGTTGCACTTTGTCCCCAATATATGAGGCTGTGGGTTAATATTTTTCAAAATTTTTTTATATAGACCAGATGTATGGACCCCACTTATGCATTATGTAGTCTATATTTAACCACATATTATGTGTATTTCATAAAAAATTTAATATATAATATGTGATTGAATTTAAACTGTATGGTGTATACATCTGGTCCATGTAAGAATTTCTCAATATCTCCCCATCTTTGTCAATTATTTTCGACCACCTCATACATTGTTTTTAGCAGATTTTAAAGAATATTTTGTTCATTCTCACTTAGCTTGCCCCAGAGATTTGTAGGCGATTGCACTTTGCCCTCTGAAATGGACGGAATATTTTTTAAGATTCCACATAAAATAGTGAAATGAGATGGTTGTGAGCAAACAATCGCATATGTTAGGCCAAAGTGCAATCGACTCCAATTATTGAAAAATTCATAACTTGTCATAACTTGTCCTTTGTACAGTACTACATACATTTTTGTATATGTTAAAAACTTAAAAGATACAAGACTTATAAAATACACTTTCAATACATGAAAAATTACTCGCTTCGTTAATATTCAAAAAATAGTTGCGCACCACTTAAAACTTCTAGAAGAAATTATGTACAATTTTAAACCCTTTCACTTTTCTAATGCTGTCTGGTGTTCTATATTAAAAAAACATCATTAAAATGCAACAAAAAAAGAAGACATGTAGTAGGCACAAGGTGCAAACAAATGAATTGACAAAGAGACGAAATGAAAGATGAATTAATGAAGTTCACAAGAAATAAAATCAACAGGCACACGTAGAAATGTAGAATAGAGATTACAACATTTTTTGCCGCATTGTCTGAAAACAAGATGGGCCATTCATGTGACTGTGACCCAACATAGGTGTCCAAAAGCAACTTGCTTCCTTTTATTTTAGTAGGGATTTCAAGACAAAAACGTACCTCTTATTGATCAAACATGGACGGAACATGTGTGGAAGAGAAACCGGTGGAGATCGAGACACCTCTCAAAAATTTACATTAAACTATTTAATATGGCACGGCCAAGATCCTGGGGTCAAGGGTGTACTTATTAATAAGTTATGTACTAATAATACAAATCATTAAATTAGAAAAAATCAAGGAGTGCATTAGAAAATGATTGGAGAGTACACTGAAAAAAACTAGAGTAATCATTCAAATTTAATTACATACATACATACATACATATATATATATATATATAATTTTGAAGTTAGGAGACGTAAGTGCACTCCTGAGTTATATGTGAAACCGTCACTATTTATGTGGAAATTACAATTTCAGACAAATGGTAGAATTATATTTTATATTTTGTGAAAGAAATAACTGCATTCTCAAAATTAATATTCTTGGTTTGATCACTATGTATAATGAATTAATTCCTCTTTATATGCTCAATTTGATTGGAAAGATTTCAGCGACATGAGATTGGTGATGTTTTCATCAACCGGTTTGCTTTTATGGCTGGGTTTGGATAAGTGATTTATTTGTAAATAATTGAATTCAATATTTAAAAGGAAGTACATTAATGATAATTATCAAACTTGACTGCTTTAATTGACCATGCATAAGTTACCTAAAAAGGATTT
This sequence comes from Petrea volubilis, assembly GCA_026212405.1. NCBI lineage: Eukaryota > Viridiplantae > Streptophyta > Magnoliopsida > Lamiales > Verbenaceae > Petrea > Petrea volubilis. The sequence goes on from CM047877.1 coordinate 21,111,671, forward strand.
GGATGGGTATATTGGAAATCATCATTATTTTTGAAAAATAGACGTATAGCCTATTGAGTCAAACTTCAAATTGAGATCAACTCATTCTGATGTTGGGTTTTGTTCATGCTATCTATGTGAGTATAATCTAACTAATATTTTTAGTCATTGAATTTGAATATGATATCAAAAAGTGTTTTAAAAAAAATATTACGTCATAATACTCAATCAAACGGTTAAAAACTCAATTGGGTATTAGTACCCAATTGGATAGCATCTACCCTCCCCCAGATATTGATAATTTCGCATTTTGTATGATCAACAGCCATTACACTCACGCATTACACATAAACAGCAAAAAAATTGGTATATACATACACGTATATTAATAAATATAATAGAAAGTTTTTCATTTTTCTTGATGAAAGCAAATTCAGTATATTCGTTTTACTCGATGAAAAACTGTCTTGGTGCTAGAGTCTTACACGAACATTTTTCAGGATGTGGAAGTCTTGAAAACGCACATGGTACACAAATAGAAAAACAAATTGGGGGAAAAAAAAAAAGAAGAAATCATGGAACACAATTGCTATTGTTGTGTTATACAATATTATAGAAAGCTATCGTATACATTCGAAGATTCGAGATTTGGCTTTTTTGCACATTTTAAATTTCCACCACAAGATCATTTTATTTTTGGCCGATATCCAACGGGTAATTCCTCTGATCTTCTCATTACATCAATTGATTGTTTCAGCGCCCTATATGCATATGATCTTGAAGTTGTGTACCACCACCATGTGCTTATATGTATCTATCTCGCTTGTATGAATTTGTTATTAGTAATCTCTTTGTAATTTAATTATTGGATTGAATATAATGATGCTATAACTTCACTTTTTTAATACTTTTTAACATCATCGTATTCAAACGCAATAGCTAAATACATTAATTAGATAAGACCCAAATGAATAGTATGAAATTACTCGGGACTCACGAACGACCATTTAGCATGATACTACGCCAAAAATCATTCATTTCATTTCTGGTAATATCCCTGACAATTCATAAAATGCCCCCGCCAATTCATCACAAAGTTTTGGACAATTTAATTCTTCTATTGATCTCCTTCTCCAACTCTTCAAGCCCTCCTACTTCTTCGAGTTCCTGCACCAAACAAACATCACACAATTAAAAACCAAAAACAATTTAAAATTTTACAATTTAAACAAATTCAGCCACACCCGATATACAACTACATCACGATAGGATGAGAACAAAACAACAAACTTATATAGACATAAGAAAAGGAAAAAAACAAACCTTAGGTCCGAGAAATAACCCGTATGGGACGCCGTCGAATTTGTCCGAGTGATGAAGCTGAATTCCGAACAACAAGATCACAGCAGTCATTTAACACAATAATAAATACGATATAAATAATCTTGATTATGTTTTTATTAGACATGATTGGATGAGATGACATAGGTTAATGGATAACTACATGATACAATCAACAGTATGCTATAATTTATACCCGATGAGCAGCGGCAACTCTCCTAAGATAAGGTACATTTGCGATGGGCCCGACCGGGAATCTCCTGTGGACAAGACCATCGTGGACGAACATGTACGCCATGCCGAACACCGTTATTCCAAGACCCTGTTAAGTGTTATCATCAAATTAAGGCGGTTGAATCCCATGATATTAACAATGTGTGTGTGTGTGTGTGTGTGAGAGAGAGAGAGAGAGGGACTCACAGCTCCAAAACAGAGTCCAGGGATGAGGCCTTTATGGAAAAAGCCATAGGAGAGGAGGGCTATGGCCGGAACAGCATTAATTATAGCAAAAACATCGTTAAGCTCGAATGGCCCCTCTCTTGGTTTATGGTGGGACTGCAAGAAAAAGAATAAATAAAACGAATTATAAAAAAAGAATGTTAGGGACGAAGCAAGAAGGGAGTCGATAAGGCCATCCATCATGGCACCATCTCTCAAATCAAGACTTTATTACATAAATATTTGAATACTTATATTAAAGTCTAAAATTTGTTTCTTTGAAAATGAGAAAAATATTCAATGAAACCAACCTCATGCATGTGCCACAATGAAGCGTGCCACAGAGCTTTATGTGCCCATCTTGCCCAGAACTCCATTCCCACCTAAAACAATCAATTTCGCAAACAAAATTTCATCAATATATCTGAAAAGGCATGACTTAAGTAAGCAAGATAAGGAAGGATTAAAGCTAAAAAAAAAAAAAATCCATTTCTCCATTGAAATAATGGTGAATTTCCAAATGATTTATCGAAGAAACTTACAGCAGCACCAACAGAGAGAGCAAATGTACCAAACATTTCTGAATAAGGCACATTTCCACCCTGCAAAACAGAAAATTCCATCAATCAATATGTATAAAATATTTCTGCAGAAAGGAGACCCCTTTCTCATAAATTTATATAAAATTGTTTTTCTAACATTTTTTGTGTATATCTTATAACCAAGAATTAACTGTTCTGTTCTTAAATAGTAAAATATTGTTTTTATATCGACCAAAATTTAGAATTTCTTAACCAAAATTTAATGCTACCAAGATTTTAATTCAAAGGGGCGGAGAAAGTTTGGTAAAATAATTCCAAACGAGAAACTCAACTCAAGTAAGAATCTCAGGAAGATGTTGGAACATTTGCAATTTTATATTAAATTCGTAAATTAAATTATTCTCAGCAAATAAAAAAAAGGGGGCAAATAAATCAGTTCTTTTCCACTTCTTTTTGCTTTTTCTCGGGAAAAAAGAAGAACAGAAAAAGAAAGAAATTAAGCGAACAACAAGCTAACTACACCAGAAAAAAAAAGTACTGTGAATTTTACCTCCATTTGCCAAACAAATCTGTAATACACAGCCATAACAGCCATGGAAGTGATCCCAAAGCTCGACATTACCGCTGCCACCAAGTAAGTAAACCTCTCCGATCTCTTCCTCGCCACTTTCTCCGCCACGCGCGCCGCCGCTGTCGAGATTTCCTTCCCGCTACTCTCTCCTCCACTTTCCTCTTCCAACTCCAGGCTCCCCAATCGCGTCAATTTCTCATCCTCCAGCACAAAACAGACCTTCAGATTAGGCCTCCGCCTCTTAAACCCCAGAATCCCGTGAAATTGCTGGGGAAGTCGTAGACTAGGCGCGGCGAGTGAAGCAGGCTTCAGGCCGAGAAACGGGCCGAGCTTGCAATGGACTGTGGTCCTGGAGGTGGTGGCGATGGAAAAACCGGCCGCCATTGCGGTGGTTTTGGGGCGGAGGAAGAGGATTTTGTGAGGGGTTAAGTGTTGACTTTGTTAGGAGACTGTGATGCTGTGACTGAGAGGGGTTTGGGGGGTTTGGAGGCACGTAAACCACATGTTAGGTTCGCGGAGTTGTTTCTGATTCTTGTTAGATATAGGTGGAGTACATGTGCTGCAAGCCTGCAACAAATGTTGGCTTTTTTTCATTTTTATGTGACAAATTAAATAAAGATTCTTTTGCACAATTGGTGTTGGGCTTCTGGTAAATTACCGGATTGCCATTTTGTGGAAGGTAATGTAATAATGCATTCACATACTAAAATATTATTTCATATTCACCATATTATTTCTTTTAAAAAGACTTCGTCTTTGCCAATAAAAAAAAAGAAAATAATAATAAAAGGACTTTCCAAATAAAGAACTGTTGTGTATTGTACAATCTACATGATGAATTATCATAAAATTGGCACATTGCACCTCTAAACATATTTGATTGATATTATATATTTTAAAATTAAAATTTTGGTATTTTTCATCTTTAAAAATATATTAGTTTGACACTTTGCACCCTCCATTCATTCTCATCAAAAAATTTTACTAGAAATAATATTTTGACCAAAATTAAGAAATCTCAAGAATTCATAAGGTAAGTTGAAAATAGAAGGATGGTCTTATAAACTCAAAATCTTGCTAAATATTGCCAATAATTCATCATAAATTTAATACCTTTACTAGCAAAAGGTTGAATCAAAGTGGCATGACCACGTCTGCAATCACTTTAAAATCACCTCACAACCTTAAGAAATATGGTTATCATTGAATGAGAAATATGCGAACTTATATGTGATAGTGTATAGTTCAATAAAAACAAAACAATCAAAAAGTTACCAAAACAAAATATTTTATGGTATATTCTTAATGTGAAGTGTCCCTTCGTTGTTATTATCTTCTCTTAATATTTTCAAAATTATTTATTACCCAACTTTAATAGTCAAGATTCTTCAAATTATTGCTAGAAATTAGATGAAAAGTGAAAAAATATTGAGAAGCTTTCAAGCTATTACGTGGAGTCCCTTTGCCTTTTATTTTCTTCTCCAATTTTTCTAAATCGTGTCCTAGTTTTTAGGAAAAAATCTACATTTAATTGGTTACTTTAACTATTTATTGTTATATAGAAAATCAAATTTATCTTTTTAATTTTGATGTGAATATTATTTTCAGTGAAAAATTTCAATGGAAATGGTGGATGGTGTAAAGTGCCAAACTAATGTATTTTTAATTGTGCAAAATATCAAAATTTTAATTTTAAGATGGATGGTGCCAATAAAATGTGTTTAGAAGCTGCGATATATCAATTGACCTAAAGTATCTTCTATGTATATATAAATTAAATAAAAATAAAATGGCATATTTGATTATATGTCGTACGTATTAATTATGACTATTGGGATGCGTTTTAAACGAATAGAAATGTTATTTTTTTCACATATTTGGAGGAATATTAATGATAGAAGCGCTAATGACGGTTTTTTTTTATTTTCGGGAATTATATGATTAAATAGTGTTATTCTCATTCTGTAATTTATGTGGAGTATTTTTCAATTAGTTTAAAAATATCAACTTTATCTAAAATATTTCAATCAATGCAGGGTTCTATCTGCGATACAAAGAAGTTATAAAATATCAAGAATGTATTCGATATGGAGCTTCGGTGATCAAATCAAGTCAGATAAATTAGAAGTGGCTATGATCAAGTAAGTAATAATTGTGGAGAGAAAAAATGAATATTTAGCAATCAACGAATGGAAAAATGTATTTATTGTTGTTGGTGTTGGGATGGATTTCATTAGGGAAAATGCACATCTTACATCATGCTTCAAAATTTTGGGTGGTTTTAAGTTTTATTTGAAACTATAATAATTTTATTATAGAAATTCATAATATATCAATGATTTTTTTGCATTTTTTATAAAGTACATAGTGATTCGTAGCAGCATATATAGGGAAGGTTAAAAAGTTTACCTTTGTACAATAAAACACATTTATAGGTCAATTATTCATCAATAAAAGGCAGCAAAATATTTGCCTTATGATCTCTAAAATATCGCTATACAACATATATATACATGTTCCCACACTTACACGTGCAATGATTTTATTGGATAACATAAATTGTGTATAATTTATTTTTAAATTTAGTTAAACATATTAGAATTATTTATCTTAAACCAAGATCAATAAAGAATGAAGGCACATGAGGGGTATTAATGACATTTTGGGTTATTAGGTCGGCAAGCGCGTTGGGGGAAGATGATAACCTGGACAGTAGTACGATGACACGTGGCGATGTGTCAGGGTTGATATAGAGAAATGTGAGGTGGGCGTTCCCCCGTCGGATTGCGGACAACGAATCCCCCATTTGATGTCAGCGACCGTGGACAACGTAATCTGCTGACGTGGCCACCGAACGCTTGCCTGAAGCGACCACCTCGTATGTCTGCCTTTAGTGCGTGTACTGTGTGAGTTCTTGCCTCACAATTATGGAAAAGTCTTTTATGTATTTGGGCCTCTCCCATACGTCAAATGGAAAGTTTTTGTATGAAGGTAGAAAAATGCTCTACGTATAAGTCAAGTAGTTAAATTTGAATTATATTTTATATGTTAGATTTTTTTTAAGTAAATAAATGATAGTATATAATTTGAATTCATTTGGTGCGTATATATAATTCAAATTGAATGCATATAAGAATTTGTCATATTTTATTCAACAGCAACTCAATAAATATTAATTTTTGGGGTCAACATTTAACAATTAATGAATACAAAATGTTGTATAAAAACATAGTACTTTTAAGTTGCTTGCAATTTCAATTTCATAAGTAGAAGTGTTTTTTAATCCCAACCCTAGGGTAACCTTAATTAATCATTTTTAACTTTCGCTTTTTGATTGTTGGCTTTTTTAGGGTACCTGTTGGAATTGAAATATATGATGGTCCACTGTTTCATCATGAGCATTGCAAAAGGGGCATGAAGGATCTACATTTTAAACATTTGATAAATATATTTGTTTTAGAATAAAGGTTCTCTTGATTGAAATTCACTAAACTCTCATCACAAGTGAAATTGTTATAGATCATATTATAGTATTTGAAATTCAAGCCAAATTTCAAGTCATACGGCTCATAAGAAATCCACCATCATATCAAACATGCTTATAAGGTGGTTTCAAGAGTTGTAAACGCCATATAAAATTGAATCAAACATGTCATTGGTATATTATAATTAAAAAGCTAGTAATGCAGACCAGGAAGGTATTTACCCAAGCATATCTAAAACATTTTATAAGTTCAAGGCTCCTACATTTTATACGATTTTGTTGAGAACTTATAAGCTATGGCCAGGACCTCGAGTTAAGGGGTGCACCTAGAATACCGATAATATAAATACTTAAAGTAAAAAAAAAATTAAAAATATCAGAGAGTGCATTGGAAGAGGATTATGGAGTGCAATAAAAAAATAACTAGACTAGTCAATCAAATTTAAAAATGTGTACATAAATTAATTTTAAAGTCTGGAGGCACATTGTCGATGCTTGGTAATTTAACGTATGAGATCCACAGGTATTAAGTCTTGAATGTGATTCCATTTTCTTTTCACTTGTTAGACGATCCGCTAACGGTATAGCGCATGTGTTAGCCCACGGGTCTTATACCCTCTGCGAAGGGATTAATGTTTTGCCTCATGACGCTAGATAGGCTACTTATTTAGACATTCATTTTTAGTTATATTTCATCGTCTTGGCCTTAAAAAAAAAAGGAAAAAGTTAGGGAGCACATGTACACCCCTTCAACTATGGAAGACTCTGCTATTGCTTTAAAGAGATTCATTTTATTATGAAAACATGCTCACAAAAATGTAAAATGTACGAACGAAATAAAACTATAAAATATATAACATATATATTATTATAAATTAAAAGAGTTTGTTAATATTAAAAATAAATTGAAAACTAATTGTTTTGAATATTCCCAGCATCTTCTTCAAAATATACATTGAAAAGTATATAAAAAAAAAACTTGATATTTTTGTTTCCCGTTTATATCTAAACAATAATTTATTTATTTTTTGATACAAAACAAATAAAAATGTTTTTAATTGTAAATGTCAGTGTCCAATTCCTCAAGAGTTTCATTTACAGGCCCATGGAATTACGTATGTGTGATTTCTTACAAGACCAGTCATTGTAGTCTAAAAATTGGCCTAAAAGGGGAGCCCAAATATCTTTAACCTTACTTTTTTGAAATAAGCATCGGGGGAAATAACCGGGAGAACGAAGAGTAAAAGCGGAGATGTTTTTGGTATAATTAACACTTTGGACCTTCAAATTTCAAAATAGCATTTTGCATCTTTAAAAAATTACAAACAATTAAAAAGCGCCCTTTAATTGTAATTTGTAACTTTCATAATTTTAAGATGCAAAATGACAATAAATTATAATTTGAAGGTGCAAAATGCTAATAAAGGATACTTCATTTGTTAAAATAGTGGTGTTGAGAGACGGATTGGATCCCTTACTCCTGTCAAGTTTCCTATCTCATATTTTAGATATGCGATATATATAAATTTTAAAAATTTATTTTCATAGTTACTTCCACCTTTGTAAAGATTTTTTTTTTTTTTGATAAATTACAGTATGTTATGAAAAAATAAATTTTCAAGGTCTATATATATAATATATCTAGAATATAGGATAGGAGATAATGTATTGCTATTGGGTAGACGACAGTCCGGTCGAGAGAGGAGGAGAAGGCTCCAGAACCCGCCAATCCCTCACTTCATAATGTTAGAACCTCCTAGAACTCCCTTCCCTCTAAGTAT